>PVJS01007921.1:0-54563 GCA_004027185.1 Glis glis
TCTCCTCCTCCTCCTCCTCCTCTTCCTCCTCTTCCTTCTCCTCCTCCACCTCCTCCTCCTCCTTCTCCTTCTCCTCCTCTTTCTCCTTCTTCTAAACTCAGTGCCTCACACATGTTAGGCAAGTGCTCTACCACTGAGTTACATCCCCAAACTTTCTTTTACCTCTTTTTGATATTTACACAAATGTCTTCTCGAGATGCCTTTTTGGACCACTCTGTTAATATTAACTCTCCTCTAAACCCTGCACATCTTTTCAAATACATGTCTACACTCCCATAACGATATAGATCTGCACTCTCCAATATGGTAGTCACTACTCCCATGTGGCTCTTTAAATTTATATTAATTAAAATACAGCAAAGTTAGTCCACTTAGCTTGTTTCAAATGCTCAACAGCCAGTGGTTACCATATTGCACAGCAGAGCTACAGAACATTTCCATCACCGAGGGAATTTCTGTGGGATAGGGCTGCTCTTGACATGTGTATACGTTGTGTATTTGTTTGTTTTCTTTCATAGATTCTTCTACTAACCTGTCCATATCTACTGTACATTATAAGCTCTGAGATAACAATGGATTTTGTCTGTTTCGCTCCTTGCTCTGTTCCTAGTATTTATAACAATCCTTGGCCTATAGGAAATATTCAATAAATATCCAGTGAATGAGTAAATGGATTAAAACAGAACCATTCATTATTCCCTTTTAACAAAAAAGAAAGAAAGATAAAAGAAGGGAACAGTTTCTTCACTCCTACATTCAGGGAATTTCAACATGCCAAATTACCCTCAGCTGCATTTCACCAGAGCTATTTATCTGTTGTTTGTAATTGTCCAAATACCTCGGAATGGTATATCTTTTAAGACTATGGTTTCCTGTAATCATTTGTCTTCTGAGCTGGAGTGAGAATTACTGAAATGTGTCAAAGTTTATGACAGAAAAGCCTGTCCATGCCTGAGCCTGTCAGAAGCTCTATATTCATAGCTAATGAATTCAATTTTTTAAGGTTAAGTATTATTTCAGTCTTTTATAATATTTTTCATACTATAAAAAGAATAGATATTAGAATATTAAAATGTACACAAAATGCCAGGTGTGGTGGTGCACTCGTGTAATCCTAGTACTTGAGAGGCTGAGACAGGAGAATTGCAGGTTCAAGGCCAGCCTCAGTGATATAGAAAAATCCTCAGCAACTTAGTGAAACCCTGTTTCAAAATTTAAGAAAATAAATTAAAATAGAGCTGGGGGTGTGCCTTGAAAATAGAATGCCTCTGGGTTCAATCCCCATTGCCACAAAAACATACATAAAAATATTTTAAATATATTCAAAAGGGGAATTACACATAATTTTATTATCACAAAAATACAATATCTGTTAACATTTTGACATATTTCCTAATTATTTTCAGTCTATTTCCATGCCTACTTTTTAATTTTTCAAACATATCTTTTTCAATTTTTCATTGACACATAGTATTTGTGCATATTTATGGGGTACAGTATGATAATTCAATGAGGTATATAATGCATAATGATCAAATCAGGCAATTAAAATTTTGATCTCAAACATTTATCATTTCTATATGTTGAAAAGCTTTGGATTCTTCTTTTTCAGTTAATTTGAAATATATAATAAATTATTGTAGACTATAGTTACCCTACTGTGCTATAGAACACCATAACTCCTACTAGATAACTGTCACTTGGTACCCATTATCAGACTTTCTGTGCCCCTCCCTGCTACCTGTCCTAGACAAGCTGCCAGTGACCACTATTCTACTCTCTATGAAAGCAACGTCCCTGTTTTTCAATCCCCTACTAAAATCCCATATATGTTTTATATCCTTTCAACTTTCTCCCTTTACCACTACAGTAGTCCTTGGCATTCATAGTTAATTGTTTTCACTTTATTTCAAATATTCATGCAATAATTTGTATTTTTCTAAGAGACAAATTTGAATCATGCAGGGAATGATTAATGAATGCCGCTGGGTCCAATCTCTAGTACCTAACACACACACACACACACACACACACACACACACACACGTCTGGACAGCTCAGTGAAGAGCAATGGTCAGGTTTGGGTTATAATACCACTTCCATTCCTTCACTAAATAAATAAATACCAATATTTATTTAGCTGGGTATGATACTAGTTTATGGATATACAAGTGGTTAACTTTGACTAGAGATTTCTACATTCCAGGTGTTGTGCTAAGTCCTTTATCTACTTACCTTATTTTATCCTCTTTTATTTCCTTTACATAGTTATTACCAATCAGTTTCAGGTGTTCTAACTTCAGCATTCCTAATCACAGTACTTCATTACTTCACTTGAAGTATTTGATCTTGGGGAAAATCATATAACTGTTTTGAGCCTCCATTTGTTTCTCTGTATTAACTAAGATGCAGGACAACTAAAGGTGCCCTGGAACATTATAAATATCCTGTAAGATTCAACTATTATTATTATATAATTATTAAAAATTCAGAAACTTCTGAAGGAAACAGGAAAAATTTCTTGTGGATATCAAGAATTCATTGTATATGATAATCATGTTCTCATGGCATTAAAATTGTTTTTTAAATTCAGTTTTACAAATCACAATCCAAATATGGATGTATATAACATATTTATCCCTTTCTACTACCTGTAGACATTTTGATTGCTTCTGAATTCAATTTTCACTTGAACAAAGCAATATATTTCAAAGAAATAATTCCTGTACATTCAATGAATATTCATTCATTCCCTCCTATGTTAAAATTTCTGCTACTGAAACTTCAGGTAACACAATGATTACTCACAGTGGCTAAGGATGAGTCCATAGGGAAAAGACCAGGAAAGTGAAACTCAGGCTCAAAGCAGGGAGGGCATTTAGTTAGTTGGGAAGATGTAGATCTATGTTTAGAAAGCGACAGTGGAGTTTCGATAAGTTGATAATGTCAACGGACCAGAGAAAACCACAAAGTCAGAGAGATAGTGGTACAGGTGGAGGAATACTTTTTGCAAAAGCTAGAAATCGGTGAAGCATAAGCTGATGTTTAGGAACAGCGAGTAGTCCCTGGTCTGATTGGAATAAAGGCATACATGTAGGAGAAGGTTAAGAAATACAGAAAAGAGAGCAGGATGCAGTGATACACACCTGAATCCCAACCACCTGGGAGGCTGAGGCAGGAGGATTACAAGTTTGAGACCATCCTGGGTAACTTAGCAAGACCTTGTCTCAAAAGTAAAATACAAAGGATTGAAGATGTGGCTCAGTGACAGAATGCTTGTTCAGCATGTATAAGATCCTAGGTTCAATCCCCAGCACTTGAAATCTTTTAAAAAGAAATACAGAAGAAAATAAGTGTGAGAAAAGGTTAAAAATATAGACTGTGTCCACATTATAAAAGACTTTGAATGGTAGGATAACGAGTGCATCCTATGGTATGTCTGCAATGAAGAAGTCATGATAGAGTTCACTGAGTCAAAAACATCACATCTTATCATGTTATAAGAGAAGCCAACGATGCCTGGATTAGTTGAGCTGTAAGAGAAGAAAACATGGGGGGCTTAAAAAAAGAGGAGAAAAGACACCAGAATTTAAATGTACATGCGGCAAGAGAACATGAACACTCCTGTGACCCAGAGCAAACTAACAACTGTCAGGCACGTTGTATGGTCCCTTTCTGTATCATGATCTTTTCTATTATTATTGAATAAGGGGAATCCAGGGGGACTGGGCAGGATATAGAGACACTGTAGAACCTGAAACTTCCACTGAACAGACGTCTGGGTAACTGCTTTTGCTATTTCTTTTTAGTGTCCCTTAAGAAGGGACCAGCTAAGGCTGGGCTCAGTGTCCATCCAGAGTGGAATGAATGAAAGATGCCTTGCTTATTTGTGTTACTGGACAATCATTAGAACACACACTCATCTAAAATGTCACCCAAGAGCACAGACAGGATACCAATAAGAGGTGTATCTATAGAACAGAAAGCTCCAACCACAATTTTATCCGCCATGCCTTTTGGGAAATTAATTCTTCGCCTCCTTTCCAAGACCATGCATTCATGTTTCCCTTTGCAAAACTAATTATTTTTAAATGACTACATGTTTCCTATCTAACCGCAAGGAGTCTTCAGTTTCTAAAACATTTTCTACAATAGTTTAGCTTCCACCTGCAAATTAATTTTTAAAAAGGTTTTCTCGAAGTGCTTTACTTACTTAGATTAAAACCATTATTTAAATACACTGAGAAACATAGTTTGTAAAAATTAAAAGTACCTTTGAAGGATATGTGTGTTTGCGCATATGTTTTATACAGAGAGATCATTTCAGAGATTGGAGATATGTTTTATCTAATTTAGCTCTACATTCCTCAAGTGAATGAACTCCAATATTTCCCACGAGGTAACTTTCAAAATCCAATAGCTTTTTATTCTATAGAGGCTTTCAAATACTCAATAGACTCCACATGCATTAAATTCTTATTATATAATATCGACCTGACTTATATACATTACATTTAGCATTTATGTCTTTCCCCATGTGTGTTTAAATACTCTCCCCATGTCCTGGATATTTAGCAACCTTTAATCTATTTGTATATGTCCCCAAATCCAATGCTTTCATTATTTGCTTTGTTTTTCCACCTTTCTCCAACTTAACACCTTTCATGACTTGTGGTGCCCATAATAAAGAAAATATTACAAATATAGTAACACAGTGCAATATAGTTCAAAGATCTTTTTTAAATATACTTTTACTGGTGTATTGTAATTATACATCATAGCGAAGTTCAATGTGATATAAACATACAAGCACCCCGCATTTGGTATGATTACCTCAAGATTCCACCCTTTCCCCCCTCCCCGTACATGCTAGTGAGATCGGCGTTGATACCTTCATATGTGGACACAGCATTGTTTGAACTGTTTCCTTCGTCAAGCCTTCTTTTTCTCCTTCCCATCTCCCTCCCCCAAGCCCTTTCCACTGTTCTGCTGGTCTCTCTCCTCATTTATCTGAAGTCCCTTTTGTTTCCTATTTTCTCTCTAGATTGCACATATGGGGGAAAACATATGACCCTTTACTTTCTAAGACTATCTGATCTCACTTAGCATAATATTCTCTAGTTCCATCTATTTCCCTGCAAATGACATAAGTTTGTTCTTCTTTATGGCTGAGTAAAATTCCACTGTGTGTATATAGCACATTTTCTTTATCCATTCATCTCTTGACAGACACCTGGTTTGGTTCTATGATTTGGTTATTGTGAATTGTGCTGCTATAAACATGGATATGCATGTATCACTGTGGTATTCTGACTTCAATTCTTTCTGAAAGATACTGAGGAGTGGTATAACTGGTTCATATGGTGGTTATATTCCTAGTCTTTTGAGGAACCTCCATACTGATCGTGGTCTTTTGATTCGAATCAATCAGATTCCTAGTCTCAACTCTTCTACTACTTATGTATATACATTTTCCTCAAAGCTTTTATTTATTGATTAAAATCTAAAATTGAAATAATAATTTTGATCCCATAATATTTTTGAAAGTGATAAATGAGAAAACCTATGGACAATTTTTAGACAATTCTTAAACCTATGGCATAAGTATTCACTAAATGACAACTCAATTGCAATCATTTTCATTCCAAAATATATTCTTCATTTCTTTTTTTTTTTTTTTTGCGGTACCGGGGATTGAACGCAGGGGCGTTCTACCTCTGCGCTACGCCCCCAGCCCTATTTTTTATAATTTATTTTGAAACCGGATCTCACGAAGTTGCGGAGGGCCTCACCAAGTAGAGAGAGAGAGAGAGAGAGACAGAGAGAGGGAGAGAGAGAGAGAGAGCAGAGGCTGGCCGCAAACCCGGATCCTCCGGTCTCCGCCTCCCAAAGTACTGGGATTACAAACGTGCGCCACCACGCCCAGCTATATTCTTCATTTCTTATTGGCATGTAGTCCTTACTATCTTAGATCTTGATTTTTTTTTTTTTTTTGGTACTGGGATTGAACCCAGAGGCATTCTACCTCTGAGCTCACCTTCAGCCCTATTTTATTTTTTAGTTTGAAGCAGAAGCTCACTAAGTTGCTGAGGCTGGCTTTGAACCTGCAATCCTCCTGTCTCAGCCTACCAAGTACTGGGATTATACTGTGCACCACCATACCTTGCTTTTAACTCTTGATTCTAATGCTAGAACCTGCTTTCGTCTATGTTATTTTCTCTCAGTGGTTACTTAAAAGGCCACCAGAAGTCATAATCTTTTATGGTCCCCCAGCAGTGGAATGACACATAAAAAGCCATGAAACAGAGACTAGGAACATGTATACTTCCTTCAATCGTCCTTCCCTGGCTATTTCCTAGTACTTTAAGCCTTAGTTGAAACATTAGCTCTTTTGGGAAGCATTCTCAGAAACTATTCTACCCCAGTTCAGTTAGGAGGACTTAACAAAACAATTAGTCCTATCATTATTTGTACTGTACCTACCACATTGTAACACAATTACCTCTCCAAGTGCTGTTCCTCAATGACTTGAAGCCACTTCATTATAGAGAACATGTTTTAACCCATTTTATCTCTGTATCATATAGTGACAACTGATGCACAAAGGTGACACTAAATAAATAATTATAGCTGGGCGTGGTGGTGCACTCTTGTAATCCCAGTACTTGGAAGGCTGAGACCAGAGGATCCGGGTTCGCGGCCAGCCTCAGCTACTTAGTGAGGCCTTGCACAACTTAATGAGACCCTGTTTCAAAATAAAGAATAAAAAGTAGGGCTGGGGGTGTAGCCCAGAGGTAGAATGCCCCTGGGCTCAATCCCCAGTACCGCAAAAATAAATAAATTATTTAATAATTATTATGAATGAATGTCATCAATAATATAAATTTTCTTATATCCATTCATCTACTAATTTTACTCTTGTAGCTTCATAAAGTCCAAGTATCTCCAAGTGTTATTTTGCTTATTATCTCTCCTTTGCTGTCGGGCAGAATCCCACCCAGACAATGTTAGATGAAGGTCAAACCTGTGCTCTTACAGTAATGCGGAATTAGCACAATAAGTCATAAGAACCTGCAGTATAGGCCACTATTATTGACTCGGACTAAAGTAATTGCAAAATATGAAGAGACTAATAAAAACCATTGTGGAAACGAATCCCTATAAGCTGTCTGCATAAAAGCATGAATTATCCAGACAGTTGGAGCTACCTGAATCAATTGCCTAAATCCATTATTTCTAAAGCAGACTGGAGCTATTTGAATAGCTAAAACCCTTGTTATGAGTAAGCCTGATCTCCATTGGGGGGAAACAAAGGGAGACAGTGGTGAGTTTGGCTGTTTGGGACTTCAGGATTAATTGATTCAGCTGATTCTAGTGCCAAAGTAAAATTCTATGTATATAAAACAAAGTAAACTGGGGAAGAAGAAGCACTTTTCCCATAAACACAAAGCTTTTACACTGTAGGTTCTATTATTCCCTCCCTGTCGCACATTTTGAAGAGGTTTTAGCTGCCTGTGTGTGAGTTTAATAGATGGAAACATCTAAAAGTGAGACTATAACATCTGAGTGAATTATGTAATTACTAGAGAGCATAGATGCTTTAATTGGTTGCATAAGCACGTCCGAGTCATCTCTGGAGGGTTGTTTCTACATAACAAACCTCAAACATACTTCCTAATCCTTACTGACATTTTTCTTTTAAGTTAGATTTCAACTGAACATGTTATACCTAAATAACTACTAATTCACTATAACTGATAGACTACTATAGACATGTTATAAAGCACTATTCAACACAACTTTACCTAAATTATCTCATATTATTCTCCCCCAAAATGCACAATCGAGTAATCATTAGCTCAGTTTTGCAAAAGAGCACACCTAAGTCATGCAGTTAGGGAAATGCCAGCTTGGATATGCAATCTCAAGTTATCTGATTCAAAGTCCGCAGCTCATTCCATTATGAGTTGGACTACTAGCCTATCCTGTCAGCAACAATTTCAGGCTAGAAAAATTTTTGGTGAATAAGTTCACCCTTGGGCTTTTGTCCTGGCCTACTATACAGGAATAGCTCTGCATACTTCATATAAGCAATTTTCAACAATGTCTCAGTGCCACCACAATAATACATTCAATTCCACTCGATTATGGCAGGGGTTACTGCCTGAACAAATGACATAGATTCTTGCCAGGAATATTTCCCCAGCACACAGCTGGCTCCAAGTCCATATCTCCTCCTATGTCCAATGGGACAAAAATTTATTTATGATCTTTTATACAGCAGTATTAATCCTGCTTATATTTGAAAGTGGTTTGAGGCCAGTCACAAACCATTTCTGTTTAAGAGCTTGGTCCAATTCCATAGATTATATATAGAACATCTATAGTAAGTGTTTCTTGTATGTATACAAAGTGCTAGGGTAACAAATTTGAGCTCTAGTCTCGATTCTGGTCCTAATAAGTACTATGATCTTGGAAATTCCTTCTGAGCTTAAAAAGTGTAACATGGCCGGGCGTAGTGGCGCACGCTTGTAATCCCAGTACTTGAGAGGCTGAGACCAGAGGATCCAGGTTCACAGCCAGCCTCAGCTACTTAGTGAGGCCCTCCACAACTTAGTGAGACCCTGTTTCAAAATAAAGAATAAAAAAATAGGACTCAGGGTGTAGGTTGGAGGTAGAATGCCCCCAGGTACAATCCCCAGTAACATAGAGGAATAGCTAACATTCCCTCTAGGACTAAAATGTAGTTATTTCATGCATGTACATATGTGTGTACACATGCTGTACATTTTACATTTCAATAGTTATTTAAATGACTGCTGGCTCAATGGGGATTCATTTAAGACTGCCGAAATGACAGTGTTCTGATTTTACAGTCCTTTATCTCGGAGTGCTGGAGGATCTTGCAGCATTCATTATTTAAATCTTACCCTCTAGCTTCTGAAAAGTGAGACTCAAAGGCTGCTCTTCTCTGTCGTTATTCATGTGGCGCGTCACGTGATATAAATTTTGGAACACAGGGGACTGAGAATCTAGCCACTCCTGAGAAAAGTGCTGCCTCTGGACAAAAGGCTAGGCAGAGTGGGCAGGGCAGAGGATTGGGGAACAGAAAGGGTTAAAAGAGGCCATCTGAATAAAGAACTGAAATAGGGAAGGTTAACAGATATAGGGATAATAGTGTAAGTTAATACAAAACTTCAGGATGAGGGAGCAGAAGGTTGGCACCAGGAGATTAAATGGGCCCGCTGACCTTTGGAGTAGAGATTCAAATTAAGAATTAAAACTGGGCAAAAGACATTAGTCCCCAAGTCTCAATTCTGACCAATCACAAAAGAGCAAATGAGGAGCCACAAGAAGGGATTAAAAGCTCACCTCCCAAGAACTTCAATGATTACTCTCTTTTGGGAACTCCTTCCCACTATGTGGGGGCAGCTGTTTTTATCTTCTGTCTTCCTTGACTTAAAATACATCCTTATACCCATATACCCACCCTTCTAGAGTCTATAGTCTTTTAATTTCACAGACAAACCCAATAATAGGAAAACATGTATCCTTTAGTGTAGTAAAGGAAGAATCCAGTTATAAGAGGACAGCATGTCATTGAACGGGATGGGAATCTGCGATGGACAGGTATGGTGTAAAAGGTTATGGTGAGAATTTCCGGGATATGCATTTGGTCTTAAAATTAATAAACCAAGTATCTTTTTCCCTTCCCTGCTTCCCCATGGGTGCTTAGGACTATGTAAAATGCATCCTATATTTATACCTCCCATTCTACATAAGTAGCTGATACTCCTTTGAAGACGATGATTATGATGATGACAGTTTCCAGCCCACCTGCATCTCTGTTCTCTCTTCCTTCAAAGTGAGCTCCTTTGTGAAGTTAGAAATAGATCAGTAAGTTTACTGCTGACACCATCCCCCCAAAATATTATGTCAAAAGATCAGAACAGAAGCATAGGTTTGTTTGTTTTTTGGAAGGAGAGGAGGAAAAAGGAAGAGAGAAGCATAGTCTTCCCATTTAAATACAGGATCATTCCCCTGCCTTCTTGAGTCAAGTATTCCTCCTTAAGAGCCTGGGTTGTGGTTATGTAAACTTTAGAGACAATGGGTACTAAAAAGAGAAGGAATGAGAACAAGAATACTGGGGTGGGGGAACACCACAGACTATCACTATCACAAATAATCACAAGATTATTCCATTAAAAAAAAAACCTGAAATAGAATGTGGATTTTTATTTTGTAATTTTTTTAAATAGTTGTTACAAAGGGGAAAAGGTCCACCACCCAAGGCAGACCTGCCAAATAAGGAGCAGGATGAGTCATGCATCCGCCCACATAATATCATCAAAATCTGCACATTAGTTTATGATTGCTGTTTTGCAGAAGACAAAACAGCCTGAGAGAAGTGATGGCTAATAAGTGGGAGGGTTGGGAGGATTCGAATTCAGGTCTAGGTCCAGAATCTTTATACTCCATCCAGAAGCCCTTTCTCTTTCTTTCCATTAAGTCTTGTCTATCTCATTGCTCATTTTTTTCATCTCCCCTTCATCGGTCTCTTCTAAATGAAGTCTATTAACCACTCTCAACTAAGCATTATCAGAAAGGCCATGGCATTTACCAAGAACCTTCCACGTTCAACGTGCTGGATTTTCCCAGTGGGGCTAAGTCTATCTGAATTTTTTTTTTTTTTTTTGCGGTACTGGGGATTGAACCCAGGGGCATTCTACCTCTGAGCTACACCCCCAGCCCTATTTTTACTCTTTATTTTGAAACAGGTCTCACTAAGTTGCAGAGGGTCTCACTAAATAGCTGAGGCTGGCCGTGAACCTGTGATCCTCCCGTCTCAGCCTCCCAAGCACTGGGATTACAAGGGTGCGCCACCACGCCCAGCTCTATCTGAATTTTGATTCCCAATATGGACATGTTTTCGTGTCTTCTAGATAAGTTGGCAAAGCAGAACAGATTATAGTTTGGACTTCATTCCAAGGAAACTACAACATGCACTGTGACTTGCAGCCTTTTGATTATGAGCCTTACTTCGAAGTGAAACAAATCCCTCTCTGGGGAAGGAAGAAAACAGGTAATAAACTTTCCCTCTACTTCCATGCTGAAAGCTATTATGTTGTACAAATAATCCTACATTCATCTGGTTTACAGAAAGCAGACTAAAGGCAACATAATGACTAGCAGTCATATTTATCTAGAGCGCTTCGCCATGAATTATAAGCAACCGCTAACAATGATCCTTTCCTTGTGTGATGAGGCTCACAAATCATCCTTTCAAATGTGTGGCTCGTGTCTGCACTCCAGAGGTTTATGTTTGTAAATCACAGGACTCTCCTTTGGTGCAGTTTTCTCCTTCTCTCATTTTGAAAATGTGATAGCATATTGATAAAGGACGCAGGAAGTCCCGTTGTCAGTGTTTTCCCTGGGTATTCTGGGAGTTGATCTGTTTATCTGTTTAGGATGGCTGCACAAAATCTATTTGCTCAGCAAACCTACTTTTAACTGAGGACCAATAAATATGTATATTGCGATGACACCACTATTTGCTAACAATGCTAGCTACCATGCCACATCAGGATGTGCAGGCCAAAAAAAAAAAATGTGAAGTATTAAAGCACATCGGAAATTTCAATTGTTTCAAAAAGAAAAGGAAAAAGTAGTCACTTGGGAACTCTGAAACTAATAACCCTTTTACTTAAGAAATATTCAAAGTGAATTTGTTTCCCTTTTTACTACCTATTCAAGGCACAATTGTCTTCTTTACTCCTCCCCTTCTTGCAGCCTTTTCCATGGTAGCTATTGCTCTATACCATTTAAAACCCACATTTTAAAGACAGATTTCAACTTTTCTTTTAATGTATAATATTAATACTACTCTCACCCACATATTTTTCAGGATATAAAACTATTTAAAACAAAATATGAAAGAAGGAAATATGAACTGTCATATTTCTTCTTCCAATATATTTGATTTAGGAACTTAGAAACATTTTCTTGGGTTCAGGGACTTAAGTGTTTACAGAGAGAGAGAAAGAGAGAGGGAGAGAGAGAGAGAGAGAGAGAACATCCCCTGGAAAAAAGATAGCCTCTTCAACAAATGGTGCTGGCAAAACTGGCTAACCATATGCAGAAAAATGGAAATAAATCCCACTTTCTCACCTTGTACAAGAGTCAATTCAAGATGGATCAAAGACCTAGAAATCAGACCAGAGACCTTGCAGCTACTTGAAGAGGTCATAGGTCCAATACTTCAACACATAGGCACAGGTAAAGACTTCCTCAACAAGACCCCAAAGGCACAGGAAATTAAAATGAGGATCAATACATGGGATTGCATTAAACTGAAGAGCTTTTGTGCAGCAAAGGAAACAATCAAGAACCTCAACAGAGAGCTGACAGAATGGGAGAAGATTTTTGCCAGCTATCCCTCTGATAGAGAACTAATATCTAGAACATGCAGAGAACTTACAAACCTCACCACTAAAAAAAAAAAATAACCCAATTAAAAAATGGGCATGTGAACTAAATATACACTTCACAGAAGAAGAAATACAAATGGCCAATAAATGTATGAAAAAATGTTCAACATCATGAGCAATCAGAGAGATGCAAATCAAAACTACCCTGAGATTTCACCTAACCCCTATTAGAATGGCAATCATTAAAAACACAAACAACAACAAATGCTGGCAAGGATGTGGAGAAGTAGGAACTCTAATACACTGTTGGTGGCATTGCAAATTAGTGCAACCACACTTTGGAAAACAGTGTGGAGGATCCTCAGAAGAATGGGAATGAACCTACCGTATGACCCAGCAATACCACTTCTAGGCATCTACCCAAAATAACTGAAACCAAACTACCAGACTAATGCATGTGTGTCTATGTTTATAGCTGCACAATTCACAATTGCCAGACTTTGGAACCAGCCAATGTGTCCATCAACAGATGAATGGATTACAAGACTATGGGATATGTAGACAGTGGAATTTTACACTGCCATAAAGAAGAACAAAATCACATCATTTGCAGAGAAATGGAGGGAACTGGAAAACATTATGCTAAGTGAGATTAGTCAGTCACAAAGACTGAAAAGTCGGATGTTCTCCCTCATATGTGGAAGCTAGGGAGAATGGGACTTAGAAGGGACTCCAGACAAAGAAGGAGAAAACTTTAGACAAGCAAAGAAGGTGACCTAACCGAGGGAGATGTGAGGGGGAAAGAGGGAAATACACTAATGCACATGATGTATATACAGACTTATCAGAGTCAATCACTATGCTGAGCACGGAAAGAAGAGAAAGGGGAGGGGATAGGGTGGGATTTGAGGGAGGGCTAAATGAGCAATGTGTGCATGCATGCTTCTGATACCCTCACACTTATCATAATGTATAATTACAATGCACCAATAAATGAATATATTAAAAAAATAAAAATAAAATAAAAATAAAAAACAGAGTAAAGATGACAAAAAAAGAAAGAGAGAGAGAGAGAAAGAGAGAGAGAGAGAGATCCTATAAGAGGAAATAGAATGGTCTAATTACTGTAGAACCACTATGCTCCAGATAGTTTCACACTTAAACTTATGAATAATTTCAAGAACACTCAGAAATAGAATATGATCAGGGCCAATTTATGACATCTTTCATCATTGTGATGTCTGGGATGTCGATCATTTTTTTTTCAGTGAGAATATCAGTGAATAGTGTGCTTCTCCATAAGTATGAAAGTGATAATATCAATGAACAACATATGTCTCCTTAACTATGAACTGCAATACTAATCTCCTCATATCCTAAGCAGTCGGACCTTTGAAAAGGACTCACATTCCTGGTTAGAATGACCCTTGGAAGCAGAAAATATTAGTGATGGGAAAGAAGGAGAAATTCAGCAAGTATATCAATGTGGAGATGTGTCTGAGGCTGTTTTTTGAGGTTTACAGATCGATAGAATTTAAAATTTTCATTCCCTGTTAAAGAGAAACATTTTCCAATAACAGAAAAAGAGACAACAGTGGTAGTACTTGACAGCCAAGTCACTGACTTAATTTTCTGAGCTTTCTCTTCAACGGCTGCTGCCTAGCAACTTGAAAATCGCTTTCTTATCCTACTAATTTGGGGCATAAAGGGTGTGTATGCATGTGTTTACCTAGGAGAGAGAAGAAGAAAACTGGCAGGGGATGAGGAAGATTTGATGACCAATTAGCAGTGAGGTGCAGGCAGGCACAGAGCACTGGCTAAGACGCCCAGACTCCAGTTGGAGTGATGGTTTTGGTGCTGATCCATTTAACAGGCATTATACACACAGGAAGAGAAAGAATTTTTGTGAGAGGAAGGGACCCAGTAAATTTATTTTAAGCAGGATAAATTCAAGATACCTATGGAACATCTACCTACAGATTGCCAAAAATCAGATGGAAATAGGATTCTGGGGTAAGAGAAAGTGATAGCAATTACTGATAATCATTTGAACATCTTTAGCAGCACGTAGGTGGTAGATGAAGGCAAGGAGATGGATAAAATATAGATCTGTAAAAAGAAACACTCCCTTAAGTTTGCTCTATTTAGTTTCTATCACCTCGATTTAGCTCAACAACGCACAAATATGTCCATAACAATAAACCATATGTCATCTAAAAGAGTACTTACTTTACAAGGCCATTGTGTTATTGCACATGGTTCGAACCATTTTAATTGCAATTATTTGCTTTCATGTCGATTCCCCACCAGACTGTAAGATTCTTAAGAAGCCAGGTATAGCGGCTGGCACACAATCTAGATCCAGTAAATCTGTGATTAAAAAACAAGTATAGAAACGAATGAATAAACCGGGCAAAACAGAATGTAGAAACTGGGCCTGAATCTCAACTCAGGTGAAGTCAGATTTCCATGGCTAACGTTCAACTTCTGATTTATAGTAACTTCTGAGGACAGAAATAACCAAACCAAAATGCAGACCCAAGCTAATTTCACCAAAGATAGCTTTTAAGACTATATGCCATTCTGAATGTTGCTATGAAGCTATTACTATAACAGTCAGTAGTAAATATAGTATATATATGTGCACACATGTATATTTGTATCTGTCTAAAATCTTATGTTATTAACATATATACTTAAAATAAATTATATAGTCAACCTTTGATAACAAAATCTATATTTAAGTACTATATGCATACTTAAAATTTATTAAGTGATTATGTGCCAGGTGCTAAATCAAATACTTTGTCAAAATAATCTGGTTTAATTAGTCCAACTCCCTTGTGAGATATCAATTTTATGCCTATTTGAGATAGAAGTGGTTTAGTTACATACACATGCACACACATTGTAGAAATAACATGTGAGTTGGTAGTATGGATGTTCAAAGTGAAATGTTCAATATCCTAAGTGTGGCATTCAAGGTCCTACATAGTCTGGCTACATGTACATAAACACATATATAATTAATACATGAACAGTTCATATTTCACATACACATCTTCTGCCTGCATAGCTGTAAGTCACTTTCTCCTTATTTAAATATCTGAAGTTTTGTATTTGTAATAAAGGCACCAGTGGTTAAATACAGGAACAGATGAGTAAACACTTTTATGTAATCTCATATAATGCAAAAAGCAAAATAGAAGATCACCTCTACTCGATTTCAACTTTCTCTGTAAGATAGGTCAAATGAAATTCTTTATTATGCACCAAGGATTATTGAGGTAGAAATTTCCAACTGCCAATAAATTAAAAGACATCAACTTGGACTATGTTCTTGCCAGACACAGTGGGAACAAAAATCACTTGTTAGAAAAAATTGCTGATCGCATGCAATAGTAGGTCGTTTTTATGTACTATACAAATAAATTTAATTTTATTATTGCTGTGCATTTATATTTTTACTCTTTGGAAGAGATGCTTATTCATCAATTGCAAATCCTCTGGAATGCATCCAAGAACAAGGTAGAAGATAAAAAAAAAGCCAAAATAGTCCAAATGAGACATTCCAAGTTCATGAATGAAGTATCAGCCTTTCTCTCACACAAGAGGTTTTAGGTCTTATTTCTGAGTCCATTTACTTCTGTCAGAGATACAATTTTAACTGCTTTCCTTAAATCTTGCTTGGACTCCTGCAGTAGCTAACTGCTATCTCTGCCTCCTTTCTTTGCTTTTTCTAACCCATTCTTCACCTGAAAATCAATCATATCATTTAGAAGTTGCAACTTTTCATAGCTTGCCAATATCTACTGGATAAAATCTAGGAGATTTTACTTGCTATAGAAAACCAGGAGCTGGGCTTGGTGGTGCACGCTTGTAATCCCAGTACTTGGGAGGCTGAGACCGGAGAATCTGGGAATCTGGGTTTGCGGTCAGCCTCAGCTACTTAGTGAGGCCCTCCACAACTTAGTGAGATGCTGTTTCAAAATAAAGAATAAAAAATAGGGCTGGGGGTATTGCTTGAAGGTAGAATGTCCCTGGGTTCAATCCCCAGTACTGCAAAAAAAAAAAAAAAAAAAAAGAAAAGAAAAGAAAGCCAGGAATGAATGAACCTCTGGATATCTGTCTATCTTCTTCAAAGCCCCCATCACTGATTATTTTCTCTCAATCTCTATGCACATCGAACCTTAATGAATTTATTTAATATCTCCCTGTCTAGAATCAGGACCTTTACACAGTCTGTTGCATCTGCTTGTAATGCTCATTGTCTTTGCCTTGCCAATGCCCACTCACTTTTCAGATTGTCACTTAACAGTCATTTCCCCCTGGAGGCCTCTTTTAGGTCCCTCATCAGAAGGGCTTGTCTCTAAGTGCAACAACTGATACTGCTCAGTCACAACAGAGTTCATTTGTGTGTGTGTGTGTGTGTGTGTGTGTGTGTGTGTGTGTGTGTGTGTGTCTGTGTGTAGGGGGGCACTAGAGATGGAACCCACGGACTTTCTACCACAGGCTATGTTCCTTGCCCTATTTTATTTTTTATTTGGAAACAGGGTCTTGCTAAGTTGCTGAGGCTGGCTTCGGACCTGTGATCCTCCTGTCTCAGCCTCCCAAGTACTGGGATTACAGGAGTGTGCCACCATGCCTGACCCATAGTTCACATTTGAATTAATGACTGTTTAACAGGTATTGTGTCTTCAATGTTTATCTCTGTTAAATAGAAAGCCCCCAAAAAGGAACATTTAGTTTTGGTCACTAATATGCCTTAGAAATCACTGAATATCATTTTAATAAACATTTGTTTATCACATGATAAAATGCAGTTGGTTAGAAAAGGCAAGAGAAGCCGGGCGTGGTGGCGCACGCTTGTAATCCCAGTACTTTGGGAGGTGGAGACCGGAGGATCCGGGTTCGCGGCCAGCCTCAGCGCGCATGCGCGTGCGATCAATCTCTCTCTCTCTCTCTCTCTCTCTCTCTCTCTCTCTCCCTAGCGAGGCCCTCCGGAACTTCGTGAGACCCGGTTTCAAAAATAAAGCATAGAAAAAATAGGGCCGGGGGCGTGGCGCGGAGGTAGAACGCCCCTGCGTTCAATCCCCGGTACCGCAAAAAAAAAAAAAAAAAAAAAAAAAAAAAGAAAAGGCAAGAGAGATTACTAGACTCGGGTAATATTTTAATACAAAGGAAGCAAAAATAATACTCTTTAAAAATATCAGGGGAAAAAGTGCCAGAATCCAGTATTCTAGAGTAGGAAAAATCCTCATACTTCCATAGTTCTAAGAGCTTCATGTACCATAATTCAGTGTGAGAAGCAGTCATGTGCTGACAAGGATCCAAAATAAACAATGAAATGTTCAAGAGTAGTTGGCATTCATTTATTCATTTTGAAATAAGCAAGGACTTTTGAAAAATAACTTTAGAATGGTTTAATGACTCTAATTATTAAAATAAAACAAAGAACTGGCTCTTCAAGGGGTGCTGTTGAGTTAGAAAATTAATTTATATGCCTTATCTACCAGTATTAGATAAATGAGTAAGAATGAATGCTGCTTCTAAGTGGTTGACACTCTTTGAAGTACATTACATTTATAATTTGAGACTCACAAAAACTCTGGAAGATGCCAAGTGTGGTGGCACACACCTGTAATCCCAGTACTTGGGAGACTGAGAAAGGAGGATTGCAGGTCGCAGGTTCAAGGCCAGGCTTGGCAACTTGGTAAGACCCTGTTTCAAAAATAAAAAAAAGGGGCTGGAGGTATAGCTCAGAGGTAGAATGTCTTTGGGTTCAATTTCTAGTACCAAAGGAATAAAGAAAGAAAGAAGGAAGGAAATAAAGAAACAAACAAACAAACAAACTCTGGGAGATACACAGTACTTACTGCCTTCATCTGGTAGATGAGGAAACTGAGGCACAGAATTCTACAACACATGCTCAAGGTCACGAAGTTAATCGGTAGAGAAAACAGGATTAAAAACACGGTTGTCTGATGGGGAGGCAGATCCAATAAACAGCAGTCTTTAAGGGTCCCTAAAGAACTTACAACTTTGTTTAACCAAAATTTATCATTCTCTCATGTAGAATTATTGTTTGTCTAGGAATACTAGGGGCCATGTTAATCAGTTTGCATATATTCTCTCATTCAGAGAAACCTTTAGGGTAAGTGTTATCATTATTTCCAATTTATAGGGAGGTAAATTAAGACTTGGAGAGGTTAGCTCCCAAAGTCAAGTAGGAGAGCCAGAACCCTGAGTCTGAGACCCATGGGCTCCAAAGATCAAGATCTCAATTACACAAGAGTTCATCTATTAGTTAGAGATGAATCTTACAGAAGCCTAAATCCAGCAGTCTTGACAAATTCTAGAGAATAAAATATAGTCCTTGGGGCTGTTCTGGGCATTATAAGATATTTAGCAGATCCCCAATCTATCTAAGAGATGTCGGTGGCTCCCCTCCTTTTAGTCATGATAACCCCAGATTTCCCAGACCTTACCAAATAGTCTCTAGGTGGATGAATAAAATTGCTCCTAGTTGATAAACACTGCATGAAATAGTGAATTCTTCCACTGGATACTTCTGGGTAAAAACTGAATACCTCACCGCTTAATCTCAATTTCCAAACTTTATTCTAAATGTAGCACTTTTGTTAAAGTACACTTTCTTCATCCAAGTTAGAGTATAGCAGTTTTCTTTAGTTATACTTTGATTTTGTGGATTTTCCACACATTTGGATACCATCTAAATATCATGTATTCAAGACAAGAGTAGGCTAACTTTATTTTATTTATGTAATTTTTTGGTAATTTAAATAGATCAGAGAGATGCTTTATGGTCAGAAGGAACTGGACAATTTATTTAACACTTCTCTAAATCTGTTTTTATACTGAGTTGGTAATAGCTGTTATCTCACACAATTATGCAGATTAAATGCAAATAGGTTTATATAACAGCCCATATCTGGATATAATGGATAATCAATATTCATGATTATCAATATGATGGTCATGACTATCAATGTTGGGGATACGAAATAGAATTATTATCATCAGGATTATTTATGTAGTTTTCACAGCTTACTTTTCTAGATTATCTTCAAGTTCCCCCAAACCATAACACTTTCTCTCCATATTCACTGAAAACATTTACTGAGGCCATAACATATGTCTACATGACAAAGCAAACCCATTCTGTGGGTGTAACATTAAAGTCAAAAAAAGTTGACAATTAAGACACAGTGACAAATTATTAAGGAACACCTGACAGTTAAAACCCAAATACCTAAGTCTATGGATAAGGAACATTACAGTGAATACATAAGACACAAGTAGCAAAAATTCTTGTCACTTAAAAACAAAAACTTAAAAAAAGAAACAGTTTGTTTTTCCATTCCTTATGAATCAATATGACAGTGTCTAGATGTATACCTCTCTATCAATTATTTTTCAATAAAAAACATTAACAGAAACTTTTGCATCAAACACACACATAAAAAACTCTAGACTTTTCAGCACCATGTACTCTTCAACTCAACTCCATGAACCTGTTCATTCTCTCAAGCCTAAACACCGCCTTACTTGTTTTTTTTTTATTTTTATTTTTCCTCAAAATGTAGGTCTCTCCAATTGCCTACGCTTTGCTGTTTTGTATGGTCCATGCCAGAAAACTGTCTCAATATTTGCCCATGGCAATCATAAGTGCTGAGACATTTGAAAGAACAAGAACTCAACAAAGAAAGAGCTACCAGGATGCACAGCTTCGTCCTGCCCTTCACGGCTCATAGGCACAGTGGGCAGGGAAAGCTCTCTTCATTCTATGGAATAAAAATTCCAGCTACCACAAGGCCACTGGCTTAATTAAAAAAAGAAAAGGAAAGAAAAGAAAAAAGAAAGGAAGCTCTAAGACCTACTCTCAGGTTTTAAACACATTTAGACCTCTATTTAAGGAAATGCACCAAGTGTTATGTGCATGTATGTTCCTATCACTCTCTACCTCGGTATGATGTATAATTACAATGCATCAATACAAGTATAAAAACAAAATATAACAAAAAAAGAAAACAAAGGAGGAGCCATGAACATAAAATAAAACAGGCATTTTTTAAATCTCAAGTAATTATTTCAGATGAAAAAGGAACTCTCCCAAGAACAGCTGCTGGCATAAGGAGCTCTAGGCCCTGCCAAATTTTAATATGGCCCTAAATACTCTCCTGTAATTATTATTTTCCTTGTATGACTGTATAGCTCTTATAGAAGGAGAAAATTTTAAAATATTTAAGCTTTGTTCTCCCAAGACCTATGACACTTCAACAGCACGCACAGTATCTGTTTTTTTGGTGTGTGTGTGTATGTGTACATACACGTGCACTCCTGTGCTGGAGATTGAACCCAGGACATTGCGTACACTAGGCGAGTGCTCTACCACTGAGCTACCTCCCCAAGTCCCGCTGATATCTGCTGATCCTCTCTTTCATGGGCACAGAGTAGATGCTACCTCCCAGCACCTTCCTTTTCCTCCACCATCATCGCAGTTAGGTGGGCCAAGATACTGTGACAGATGGTTCTGGATGAGAGTAAAAGCATGTCACTTGCAGTGCATGGCAGAGAAAATCCCTTGAGGCGCCTCCAGCTCTCTTTTCCCATTCGATAGCCTGATAGCAATTGATCTGGAGGCCACATGTTGAGAACATAAAGACGTAATATAGAAGCCAACTGATCACCTGAGGGCTCTCTTGAGAGAGAGAGAGCTGTGTTGGAGAACCACAAGACCCACGTTTGACTTTGCATGCGCAAAAAGTAAACTTTTGTTGTGTTAATCCACTGAGATTTCAGGCTCAATCTGTTATCACTACAGAATTCAGATACTCCCCTAATGCAGCTCTTCACATAGTTTCTCACAGTAAGTAGTTCTTTAAAAAAAAAAGTGCAAAGCCGAGAACACCACTGACTTAGTAACACCAAATTCTACATATGGATTACAAGAGGGAAAAAAAGTCATCTTGATTTATTTTAGAAAAGCAATGTCTGCATATTGAGCACGTGCCGGCTATATATCAACCCTGTAAACAGCTCAGGGGGTACCCAGTACAATTCCATATTGCTGACTAAAGCACAGAAAGGTCATATTCATTTAAAAAGATTATTACTGCCATAAAGCAGCCTGTCTATGTTAGGTTCAAAGACACTGGAGAGAGTAATATCTTTAGAAGGGAGTGGATCTGTAACCTTTACTCAATTCCGATCCCTGTTCTGCCTTTTAGCTAAATTCCTCATCTTGGCATAGTTCAAGTGACTGTGAAAGAAAGAGGATGGTACATTCATGGCAGCTACTGCCATCCTCAGTTTTCAGCCTGATAGTACAGAGCAGCGAGGGATCAAGACCCATATCTCAGTTCTACTGGGCATGGGCATATGACTTTGATCTTTAATTGGAATTATTACTCAATGAAGGAAGTGGAGCAGCACTTCTAAATCTTCCCTTGTGTCTTTAAGCCAGTCTCAGCCAACATCATCAATGACCAGAAAGAAGAGACGCCCCACACTGTCATTCCTCAACTGGGTCCTAGTCTAGCCACTATTTCCTGAACATATTCTTAACCATTTTTGAATTTTGACTTTATTTCATCTTCTGACTATAGCCCCAAACTTGCCCTTGATAATAGTTAAGGTCCTTTTGTTCACCTCACTTGTGTCTACACTTGATGCTGAGACTTCATTGATTATGGAGATACCAGAGAACAACCCAGCCACGTCCTATCCAGGCAATGGGACCATTCGGGACAATGAGGAATCAGAAGGGCTACAGAATCTTTATATATATATATATGCATATATATGTATGTGTATATATATGCATGTATGTATACACACATTTGTATATATACATATATGCATAATGGTTAAGCACCAGCATATCAAAGAGAGATATAAAATATAAAAGGCTTTTCCTTCGTGACCAACCAATACTCCAAAGAAACTCATGGCAAAAATTTATTTGAGGAAAAATTTAAAGTCACCAAAATTAGAGAAATGAAAATCCATATCATATCTGAGTGTCAGAGTTGCAAAGAAGGAATACCTGAGTAAATGAGGCAACATGGACACACATTTTTTGAGTGGAATTAATATAATTTCTCTCTCCCTCCCTCACTCATGTGCCTACTGAAGTGCTGTGTTCCCTACACTAAAGGGAAATGTTTATATAAAAGTGAACTTTCCTCCTGCAGAATCCAAGGCACTAGGCTCAATGAGAAAATCAAAGATTGAAAGAAGATGCAGCTAAAACGCTGTCCTGTATGGCTCCCGTCCTCCAGCTGCCCCACACAAGACCTGGCTGTTGGCTGAATTCCAAAGAACGACTTTTTAATCTCAGCATGGAGCTAGGTGAACTTACTAACCTATATCTTTTTAACTTTTGCTCTCCATTTATATATCTACAATATAACAAAAGACTTCGTGTTAAAACTATTTTCTGTCTCCAGGTCCAAATGACCATGTTCCAAATCTCTACTCAAATTCTTCCTCCTTCACACTCTTCCTCTTTGGCAGAACTGATCTCAATTTCTTTCAGATTTTCGGATGTCAAAGTATGCAATTTCCACACCACATCTAGCATTTTCTAAGCTCAACCTGCCTCATATTTGATTATTTTTAAATATCTACATCCTCAATAGACAAACTAAAATTACCTGGAACTTACCTTCTTGGTCATTATGGTCCTCACAGGAATAAGTACATGTTTGTTGAATGTAATTTAAAATATACGAAAGAAGGGTAAATTGCACTGGGTTTTCATCCTGATCATATTTATTTTAGGAAACTGAGGAATAAATATGCAATGTAAATGTAAATATGCATGCATGTGCCGAGGGAAAGGAGAGAGTTAAAACATATAAGGTCCAACAAATGTGTGTGTCTTTCTTGGTAAGAAATATAGTTGACCCTTGATCACACCTATTTACCAGAAGGCATAATACCTTGCTACACAAAGTGCTAGAGACCTCCAGCATCAGCATCGCCCGTGAGCTTTCAAGCAATGCAGAATCCTAGAATTCATCCCAGCCATCTTGAACCAGAATTTGCATTTTAACAAAATCCTCAAGTGACTCATATGGACTTAACATTGTAAGAAGAATGGACACTGGATACTGGAGCAGCATATTTTAATTGCTTCCTGGCAATCTCTTTGCTTTAATCCATAATTTTATTGGAAAAATAAAGTATTTGCTTCCCACACCCTTTCCTTTCCTTACCCCTCAATGTCTGTCTTATGCACCCATCTATTTGTTTTAAAATGCAGCACAAAAGATTTCTTTCATGTACTTTTTTTTTCTGCTTATGGGGATTGAATCCAGGGGCATTCTATCTCTGAGTTATACCTCCAATCCTATTTAATTTTTTTTTTTTGGAGTAGGGCCTCACTAAGTTACTGTGGGTGTGGCTAAGTTGCTGAGATCAGGCTCAAACCTGTGATCCTCCTGTCTCAGCCTTCCAAGTACTGGTATTATATAGGTGTGTGCTAACATGCCAGTTTTCACGTACTTTATATCATTTGATTCTTCTGATATCCTGTAAACATTCTGAAACATAACCTGTCCCATGTCACCTATATAACAAATGTCTAAGACCCAACATATTTAATAGTTTGAACATGTAGGATGTTTTTCCCTGTAACTGATCAACTCTCCAACCCAAGAATCATAGAATTCTAGTTGGATTATACATACAGCCAAGATCTTAAAAACCCAGATCTGTCTTATTTTTGAATCTTTTGCTCTTTTGTCTACCCTAACCCAACTTAGCCCACACAGACACTAAACATGCGCACTCTTGATGAAAGCTTTCATAACAGCCATTACATAATGGAAGTGCTGTCAGTCTGTTCAAAATATGTGTGCCGAAGAAGTGAAAAAGAAAAAGAAAAAGAAAAAGAAAAAGAAAAAGAAAATCACATCCACACTTACGAGCAACATAGCTTTCAACTAGGGCATTTCAATACCCCATAGCATGACTTCTTTAGCTTTTCCCATTCATGTGATCTGAACTTTTCAGCAATGAATAAAACAACAGAGGCGACAATATTAAACGTGTCATAGTGTCATTAGAAAGTATTTATACTGTTAGGCTGCAACACGGTAAATTGTCAACCCTGTCCAAAATCAGGGTGCATTTTCAGAATGTTTAATCCAAATCTGGGTCACATTTTGAAATGAATATCTGTACACAATGCAGATATATCCAGAACTGTAGCCTTTATCAAAATGCTTTCCCACTGCCACTTAGGCATAAAAAAAAGAATCATTTTTATAAAAGCCTCTCAGCCGTTGCATTATGGGCTAGTATCTAAAGTTTAAAAATCATAGAAATAGAATATTAGAACAAGAAGGAATTGTGGAGAGATCATCTAGACCTGTCCACATTTCCATTTTATACATTGGGGGGGCCCCAAAGAGGCCATGGGGCTTACCGAAATTTCCACTGTTGCCTGCCACTACCTAGCTGAGTAATTTTGAGCAAGTCCTTTCTCCTTCAGCCTCAGTTTCTAGATCTGCAAAATGAGGTGATTGGTCTGCGTGATGTAAGGTCCTACACAGACTCAAAATGCTATTATTCTGCAATACCGGAAACCACATGCTACAATATCCCTGCTCCAAAAGCAACACGCAAGAAGATGAAAAGATTTTTAAATGACACTTGGCACTACTGACGTTCCGGCTTGTTGATACTATAATCTCTGCTTAATATTTCAGAACCACAGTGGTTGCTAGGACCCACCACACACAAGCAAAACCAGGAGAGGAAGGAGTTTGTCATACTCTGCCTGGGAAGAGCAGCAATTGAGTGCTGCTAGAGTGATGGTAAATCTAGAGTGATGGTAAATCTTCTCCTTCCCCCTTGCCAGGATCTAGTGACTCCTTCTGTCTGGGCCCTGCCTCAAATATTTCTCCCCAAAGTTCAATGGAGCCATGGGAGTCCAACCCTTAACCTAACCCCAGATAAAGATGCATTTCCTCCTGGAAGGCTCCCTGCATGGATAAGTCATTCAAAATCAACTTTAAAAGGAGCTCTAGGCTCCAGGGAGCTGCACATGTTAGCATCTTTTAATCAGCTGTCTGGCTTTGTCTAGTCTTTTGTGAAACCTTCTTTTCTTATTTTATTACAATTTAATTATGTTAATAAACAAAAAGTTGGTATGCATAATAAAAAAAGAAAAAAATTCGATCTTTGGGGGCTCTGTCATGATCATTGGTTATGCTTTAACTACATTTACTTATCTTTCATTCCTCCTTCCTGCATAGGGCCATATCTTTGAAATGGCTTTTATTATTTTTTTTAAATGAGTTCCATCTTTCTCTTTTCTACTTTTCATTATTACTATTTTCTTTGGGGAAATCATAAAGTCAGGCAATGGTTCAGGCTTTTAAAAGGAGATTTAAACGCAAGAGCTTGACAAGACAAACTCAGATATTATGTATGCAAAAGTGGATACTGCCAAAGTCCCTCCTAATTAAGCCAATCATTAAGCCAAAGGTTAATTGATTGAGCTTAATTTTCACACACACACACACACACACACACACACACACACACGAGGGAACCTGAAACACTGTGTCCTATTAGCATAAATATTTAAAGAAAGCTCACAGTGTTAAGTCTTTTAAGTAATTTGTGTATTCTAGATATAAGTCTTCTATCAAAGGGATAGTTGGCAAAGATCTCCCATTCTGTATGCTCTGTTTAGACTCTTGATGGTTTCCTTTGATAAGCAGAAACTTTTTAGTTTAATGCTGTCCCATTTATTAATTCTAGTTTTAATTTCCTGAGCTTTTGGGGTCTTATTGAAGAGGTTTCTACCTGTGCCTACATGTTGGAGTTTTGGACCCAATCAAGAAATGGGAAATTGAACTAAACAGACACTTCACAAAAGGAGAAATACAAATGACCAATACACGAAAAAATGTTCAACATCATTAACAATCAGGGGCATGCAAATCAAAACTACACTGAGATTCCATCTAACACCAATCAAGAAGTCAAACAACAATAAATGCTGGTGGTGAGGATGTGAGGAAATAAGGACTCTTCTACACTGTTGATGGGATTGCAAATTAGTGCAGACACTATAGAGATCAGTGTGGAGATTCTTCAGAAAACTGAGAATGGGTCCACCATGTGATCAAGCTATATCACTCCTAGGTATCTTTCCAATGGGACTGAAATCAGAATATTACAATAATACATGCATATCCATGTTTATAGCAGCACAATTAATAATACCAAAACTATGAAACCAACCCAGGTGTCCATCAGCAGATGAATGGATGACAAAATTATGTATATGCACACTATGGAATTCCACTCAACAATAAAGAAGAACAAAATTATGTCATTTGCAAGAAAATGGATGGGCCTAGAGAACATTATGTTAAGTGAGATTAGCCAGTCACAGAAAGTGAAGGATCATATGTTTTCTCTCATATGCAGAAGCTAGGGAGTAATTGGGACACAAGAGGGACTTTAGATAATGGAGGAGAAACTCTAGTGGAGTGAGGGAAGTGGTTTTGGGGAGGGGAGAGGGAGAATTAATGAAGGAGATACTTCCACTGACATTATGTACATATGTGCGAATCCCAATAACTATCTCAATATCTTGTATGGGGAAGTGGGGGGAGTGGGGAGGGAGATGGGAAAGCTCACCAAATGCTGTGTGCATGTATGTCACTATCACTATGAACTACATTATGATATAAAAGTACAATGCACCAATAAAAGTATATAAAAAGTTAAAGCAGAAAGAAAGGAAAAGAAAGAGAGAGAGAGAGAGGAAAGAAAGAAAGAAAGAAAGAAAGAAAGAAAGAAAGAAAGAAAGAAGAAAGAAAGAGAAAAGAAAGCTTGTATCTATACCTAAACAATTGTATACACAATTAGGTCTATCAGTTGAGTAAAAATTCTAGAAAAAATGCTGTCATCTAATAATGAAGAACTATGTTACTAGTACCATGAAAATTGTCATCTGCCATTTAGGCTGTTTATTTTGTGCTGGGTATTGTCCTAAACACTTTACATTTTACACAGTTTTAACTTCATAGAAACACTGCAGTGTTAACCTTAAAAAAAATTATGAAACTGGGAGAAAGCCAAAGAGTGACTATAGAGATGGATCAGCTTGTTGAAAAGAGTAACAATAAATTTTAATTGGTTATATTAGGTAAACTGAAGAATGGATGGTACAGGGAAACTGAGTTTGGCTCAACTATCATTTATAGGAGACAAAGAGCAGACACACCCTGCCTGAAGGGAGCTGTACTTACTGGTAAATGTTCCCAGCAACAGGCAAACAAATTTCCCAGCAACCAATTTTCAGGGATGTGGTTGAAAGGTACTGACACTGGCAGAGTATGACGGGACTGGAGGAGCTCTAAAGACCTTCTCACAGAGAAACTCTGGAATAAAAGGAATATTGTGAATATCTTAAGAGTATAGTAGCAAGCTGGGCCTGGTACTGCACACCTATAATCCTAGTACTTGGAAGGCTGAAATAGAAGGATTGCAGTTTTGAGATCAGCCTCAGCAACATAGCAGTCCTCTCAGCAAGGTAGCAAGATGCTGTTTCAAAACAAAAAAATAAAAATGGGCTGGGGTTGTAGCTCGAAGGTAGAATGTCCTGGAGTTCAATCTCTAGTACCACACATAAAAAAAAGAAAAGAAAAATAATAGCACAAAAAAATTAATCAATTAGCAAATGAGCAACCTTAAAGAATTATAAATGTATACGTCTCTATTATAGTACTCGTTATAGTCTACTTTGTGAGAAATACATGTGTGTCCTTTTATTTTCAATCTTATTAGACTATAAAATCATAGAATCCTGAATCGTCACATATTAAGTATTAACTTTGGGAAAGGTGCTCATCTTTCATAGAATAATAGATACTGTCATTCAAGGTAGTCATGAGAAATATATACATATATATTTTTTAAGGATTTAGCCCAGTGCCTGACACCATAATGCAACAGATATAATTAACTAGAACTTTTAATAATTGTTATTATTACTACTATTATTTGCTACTAATATTATTGTGATCATTACTAAACTACATATTAATGTCTCAGGCTCAGCACCTTTGATTTTAAAGTCTAATAAATACCCATTGATAGTCAATTTTATATTCCAGTAGAATAAGTAAGGCAGCAAAATTTTATCTGCTACTTCCTAGTCTAAATTGGGGAGAAGGAAGCAAGTCCAAAACCCAATCCTTCATTAAAGAGACAATTAATAAAATATTTTCAGCATGCTCCTTTTTTAATGAAAAAAGAAAGTATGGACTGAGAAAAGAGAAAAAAGGCTTTTTTTTATTCCTATTTGAAAAAAATTATTATTCATGGAAGCTCCTTGTGGTATGAGTGACAAATGAACAAGCATTTCTTTCTGCAACAAAGGCACCACTATATGTCTTTACAATTAATGCTGTCTCCAATATTTCTAGAAAATTAATGTCAATTTATTTGAACATGGATGCCGGAATAACCGGATGTCTTGTCCATTTCTTGTACAGTAATGTAATGACAGCAAGATGGGCTTTTAAGTAGTATGTCTTCAAAATGGTTCAAAAAAGGGAAATTTCTACACTGTGACCTACACCAATATTTATTTTTTCAATTTTAGCAGTGAAGCAGTTTTTTTTTAAAGTATTGTAAGCCCAATATAAGCCAAGGTACTTAAAACATCTATCATTGGCGAAGAAAACATTTTATTCTTTCTGTCTGGAATTCATGAAGTACTTTCCTAGAATCTGAAAAGTAGTTAAAGACTGTGCCTCAAACTGAAACACTTTTATATTATTTATAAGAAAACCAAGTCCCCCAAAAGGGAAACAATTTGACCTAGACTACCAACTAGTTAATGTCAAAAGTTAGAATTATAAATCATGACTCATTTACTCATTCAGCTAATATATATTGAGAGCCCTTCTTGTGCTCATTTTTTTTTTTTTTTACGGTACTGGGTATGGAACCCAGGGGCATTCTACCTCTGAGGTACACCCCCTGCCTTATTTTTTATTCTTTATTTTGAAACAGGATCTCACTAAGTTGTGGAGGGCCTCACTAAGTAGCTAAGGCTGGCCAGGAACCCGGATCCTCCCCGTCTCAGCCTCCCGAATACTGGGATTACAAGCGTGCACCACCACGCCCGGCTCCTCGTGCTCATTCTGTACCAGGCTTCCTATATGCATACAACATGCTTACTTTAATTTTTAATTCTTTAAATTTCCATTTAACAAATATTTGTTTAATGTCTACTAAGCACAGGTGGTGTTTGGCACGGTGTTCTGCTTGCATACGTAGAAGTAAGAGTTGCTATCTGCCACAAACACTTTGAAAACTACTTGTATGTGTACCAAGTACATAAATAGCTATAATAATTTGCAGAATGTAGTTAGTATCATGGGAAAGAAAAAATTTGAAAAGAGTGAATTTCATTATTTCGTATCCATACATAGAAAACATATATCTATTAACCAGTTATCAAATCTGTACTCCTCATGTAGCATGTGCAAAGAACTGGGAATAGAATTAGAAAAATCAAGAACAGTTAGAAATTTATAACCTGTCTATGCCTCAGAGATGCACAGACAGAAACTTGTTTTAAAAAGTCAGGACAGTATATACAAAAATATGTAATGCAGTGATGCGATGTATACATTTGATTCTAAAGAGTTTTGTGAACTCACATGAAGTATTTGAATGGGCTTCAAGAGAGAGGCAGACTTTGACCTTAAAGTATTTATTATTAGCATTTATTCTGTAATACAGATTTGACTGCACCTGGATTTCTAAACATATGCTCATTGGAATAACTGTATAAATAGACTCTTTCCAATTAGTAGCTCCTAAACAACTAGGACAAGATTGCATTATAATATCAATAAGCCTCCAAGGGGTCATTCTGCAGTTGAACAGTTCATTCTTTAGCTACTATGTTGTGAAATTCTTGGTTTTTCTTCTACTAACCCAGTAAGCATATTGAAATTCGCCAGATCGGCAACAATCTTGGCCATAGACCAAAAACACTTACATGTACTAAAATTCATTTCTACAATTTTCACAAAGTCAAAGTTGCCTTTCCTTCCTCTGAACAATGTAACTGTACATTTCAGTTGGAAACCCTTTTAGATCTCTAGCCTATTATTTACATGTTACTATATTATTTATGAATAAATATCTTTATTCTCATCTATATTAGAAACCCAAGATAATAAGAAGCATGACTGAAACCTAAACACAGTGTTTTGGCAAAGCACTTAGTAAATAGAGTTTTAGTTTGATTTTAATGAAAGGCCCAGGCTATACACATGGAATAGTCAGAGAGTAGGTGTTGACATTCTGATGCTTGTCATTTCTAAGGCTTTATTAATATCATCTTCAACTCCTTGAAGAAAAAGGACAGAAACAAACCAAAAGAATGAAAAGTAAAACACCTAATAGTAATAGGCTACTTATACTGTACTCTAAAACATGCCACTAATTAGTGGTGCCATCTTGGATTAGAATGCCCGTCCATTTAGTCTTCTGTTTCTTCACCTGTAACTCACTGGAATTGGCTGAGATGCTGAGCAAGATTCATGCTTTCTGACTTTTAAATATTCTGAGTCAACCAAAAACATACAAAATAAGAAATGTATACTTATTTTCTTTGGATTATATGATAGCAATATTGCAGCAGGGTGGGGCACAACATCTCTAGTATAGTTGCTTCAAAATTTCTAGCTTTTTTATTATATATTCTAGAATGAAATCTATTCTATAGTATTGCACAACTCCCCCTGAAACTCTTTCTCCTAATCCTCTCTCTCTTTCTCTCTCATACCTCCTAAAAATTGTAAGAAAACTTTCACCAATCAAACTTTACAACATGCAATGCACTTTAATAGTTTTCTTTTTTATACTATCCTATTTTAGTCTATTTCATTAAAAAAAGATTGCAGGTTTGCTGAACAATCAAATTGATTTTATCACCGTCTCTTGGCAGTAAGAATTCAATCACCTTATTAATCTATTCTAAGGATTATTTTCCTTACTTGTAGAATGTGGATAGCAGTCGTGTCTCTTTCATTGGGTGGTTTTTAGTATTAAATAAAACACTAAAACTAGCTCTGTGCTTGGGGCTTACTGTTCAATATAGGCATACTGTTTTATAGTTAGTTATTTCATTTAAATTATTTTATTGTCATATCACTATTATAAATTCACTTTAGGCATTTGGTAAATGTTAATTTATATTAAGATTCGTAGATATATATATATATATATATATATATGTCACAGATTTCTAAGTTTCTTTTATTTTCAATTGCCAGGGAAAAAGAAAAAATAATAATGAATAGAATTGGTTCATTCTTTTTCCCAGATATCCAAATACTCCATATTATTTTGGTTTTGGTTAACTCTGCAGACTTTTGATTTAGTCCTTAATGTCGGTAGTGATTAGTGATGTGAAAAATGTGAACATTGGCATTTCATTTAGATGCTTTGGGAATGTGATATACATGACAGATTCATTCTTGTAAGTTAACTCTGATGCAAGTTACCTCATATGAACAGAACCATGTGGCTTCCCTCATCCCTAAGATTTGCACCAGAAGAAAAGATACCTAAAGGAACTGAAATATTGTCTTCTGGTTTTTTTAAAAATAATTTCAGCTGGAACTCTCAAATCACTGTTTAAGTAAGAGGTTATAAGTAAAAGAACCATTTTTATTTCCATCTTTATTTGATAAGAGAAGCAAGCATTTTTTCATGATAAAATTAAACATGCATACAATTTTAAACTAAAAAAAACATTAAAATAAAATAAAACCCCATTAGATACACATTGTGAATGGGTAGCTCATATTCATGTTTCTTATAATATTTATACTCTCGGAAAGCAGGAAATAATTTGTTTACTATTTCTGCCATGACTTATCAAGGAATCTGAACATATTCAAACAGCAGCAGAGAGTCATAATACCCAGTGCTCAGTGGGAGATAAAGTGGTGCTGTTTCCCCAGGTAGAGTTTATGGTTGTCTTTTAATCACTCAAGAAACGGAATTTTCCTTCCATCTAATGTTGCTTATTTTCAACCTTACCCATCCTGAACCTATAACTCCTTCCTTTTCACATTTTTTTTTACTAATTTAAATATGGACCTTTTTTAATTATCATGCCTGCCTTCCACATCAACATTTCAAAAGACATCTTCAGTGCACCCACTGAGTATACCACACTCTTTTCATTTTGTTAATTGAATGGTTCTTAAACAACCTCATTATAGGCCCACAGCATTTAGCATTTCCCTATTGAAAGCTATCCTTTGCAATGTCTTTCCTGCCATCCAGCAAGATTATAATCCTGCTTATATTGTCTGCCAAAACTCAGACTGACTAGTCTTTAAACAAACCCCCAGGTTTTCAGACCACAATGGGGAAAATGAAATGAACTAATATTGAGTGCCTCCTGCGTGGCAGGCTCTAAATGGTATAACATTTAATTTTCAAGCAAATCATATAATATAGATATCACTATACCCATTTAATGAAGAACAGAATGGAAGCAAAAAGAAGAGTCCATCACTTATCAAAAATTGCATCAAGTGTACATTCTTGGGGTGGGATTTCCAGGTGCTCCAGGGCCACCTTCATAGAATCTTCAGGACTAAGGAAATGCTGGTGTGCTCTTTTTTGCTTTGTTTTGTTTGTTTTTGTGTTTTTCCTCTATCGCTGTAGCTTTTAAAGTCTTGATGTTCTTTGTCTTGGTCTAGTTTACAGGGAGTGTGTCATCTTCTAGCTGTTTAAAGCCCTTTCGCTGATTTTCAATTCCAGAAAACTTTGAAGCATTAAGAGTTAATCTGGAAGGGAGAAGGTATGGGGTGGGGGAAGCTCACCAAGTACTGTGTGCATGTATGTCCCTCTCACTCTAAATGACATCGTGATGTGAAATTACAGTGTACCAAGTATTTAAGAGAAAAAAGTTAATCTGTAGGCCCAGGCATGGTGGCACATACCTGTAATCCCAGTACTTGGAAGACTGAGATAGGAAGATCACAGGTTCGAGACCAGCCTTAGCAATTTAGGGAGATTCTCAGCAACACACACACAAGTTAATCTGTAGATATGCTGATTGCAAGGTAGGGCAACTGAAGCCTGGGAAGTGCCCTCTTCCTAGTAGAAAATGATTTTATATCTCTTCTCATAGGAGGTTTTACATACATAAAATAAAATTCACGTAAAGAAAAATTTCCCAGCTGGACACAGTGGTGCACACCTATAATCCTAGTACTTGGGAGGGGGGCTGAAACAGGAGGTTGGCAGATTCAAGGCAAGAGCATGTTAACTTAGTGAGACCCTGTTTCACAATAAAAACTAAAAAGGGCTGGGGGTGTAGCTCAGAGGTAGAACACACCTGAATTCAATCCCAAGTACCATAGGAAAGGAAGGAAGGAAGGAAGGAAGGAAGGAAGGAAGGAAGGAAGGAAGGAAGCAAAGAAGGAAGGAAGGAAGGAAGGAAGGGAGGAAGGGAGGAAAGGAGGGAGGGAGGGAGGAAGGGAGGAAGGAAGGCAGGCTCCCATACAGAGTTATGTTAACCTGATTTGTAAGAAGCCATTAGTCAGTCTGACTGCATAACTGCACACAGTAAAAACCTTGTGGCATGGTTAGCTTTCTGGAATTTCTTGCCTTTGTATCTCTACCCAGAATTCTCATTTCTCTCTCCATCTCCCCTGATTCAACCAGGTTTCCCAACCGCCAATGTCCTTCATCCACAATGTTGTTTTCAACATTCTCCTGCTCTCAGTTTTCTCTCTGTTGAGTTCATTAATCATGTGCCTAGAATACCACTTATCGCAATGCATTATATGTGTATCACCTGCTGGACTAGGTTTTTCAGCCTCAGAGGTGTTGACTTTTGGGTGCTATCATAAAATTTTTGGTAGGACTGTGATGTGCTATAGGATGTTTAGCACCATTCCTCATCGCTAATTGATGAGGTAGAATAGAAAAGATAGAAATATTAGGCAGAAAGGAGACATTGGGAAGAAAAATATAGATTTAAGATTTTGAAAATTCATAATCTAACTCCATCCTATAGGGTGTGTTCAGTCAGGCAGAAGCCTTAATGAGTCCACACCCTTAATCACAATGGCTCCTCTCCACACCTGAGATGCTTAATGTAAATAGGGTGGGTGAGGAGGATAAAGGTCAGACCCCACCGCCTATCTGTTGCCAGGGAAACTGAGGATGAGAGGAAGTCCTGCCCTCCACTGTGCAACCCTACCTACCCCCTCCTATAAAAGAACTGAGAAAGCACCCCAACTCTCTCTTGCTTGCTTGGATGGATGGACACCTGCAGGGAGACTCGCCCTCCCCTTCTTGAGATGACCCCCCAACCTGTATCCCCACCTTTCTTAAAGTAATTAAACCTTTTCCTTTTTCTGATGGCACGTGTTGAAATTCTGAATATTCATCATGGAGGCCAAGGACCCTCAGAATTAGCATGTCTCCCCATGACATAATCACTGGATGAGAGCAGCAACTCTTCTTTGATTTTGACAATCAAGTATGTCTCTGGACTTTGTTCTGTAAGAGGAGGGCAAAGTCGCCCCCAGTTACAACCAACTGCTTAAGATCATAGTAATCACAGGGGTGATGACTACTCTTTTTTTTTCCATCCTATTCACCTAAAAGTATCAGGCCCAAAGCAAAGTGGACTATGATTAGCCTCATTTCCCAATGACAACATAGCTTGTTATAAAATACACTGAATTCATACTTCATTTGAAAGTAAAACAACTTGACTGCTAAATTACACCATGAATTCAAAGAAAGTGAGATCAAAAGTTGTTAGATGTGAGTTAAAGAAAATATTTTTCCATATTTAATAAATATATGAAATATATTATTCATTGGAATATATCATATATGTATGAATGTGTGTATGTTTTAAACGTCCACATTCACACGCACAATGACCTTTCCTGGGAAACTGCATTCAGAAAACTAGAGAAAAATAGTCTGATATCTCTAAATACATTGAATTTAAATGCTCTGATCACTAAACAAATGTTGTGAATATCCTTTTTCCCTTGAAGACGTTAAAACCTACAGATGCAAAAAGTGACAATTTGAAATTTCAAAATCGGAGGGAGCTGATTAAAGTAGCACAGATTGCATGATAGTGTCTTTTTGTCCTAAGATATTCACCTCTTCCAAATTTAGTTCAGAATAGCTCCAAGTCATCTAACTCTGCTGATTTCTGTAGACCAGTTAACCATTTATTTGGACTGAAAACCAGAACTCCTGTGATCTTAACACCAACTTATGATGAAAGACTTCTCACCTCAGATGTCTACCGGCCCTGCATATCTTCATTTATTTCCTCAGCTCAGGTTTTAATTAAAATTCTGAAAGTGAGATCGACTCATCTTTTCATGTTTTGGTAGCTTCAAGTTCACACACACACAAAAATCTTTGACTCTCATTGAGATGCTACAAGCAGTACTAGTGCATTTGGTAAGACTAAGTCATTTTGTAAGCAGGAAGTACAAAAACAACACCAGCTCCCCTTAAGCAGTCAGAAAGGAGGTCACTCAGAACCAGTGTGCATTATCTCTTGCAAATTGTAAAGGACCATTATTTCGGTGGTCGTTTTTATTTATTGGCCGCATCCTTGCAGTTATAAATGCATTAATTAATATTTTTCATTATAATACTATGAGCTAGGGATTGTTCTGGCTCCTATACAGAGGAAGTAATTAAATAGCAGAACAAGTAAGAAATTATGTGATGTCACTTAGCGATTCAGTGTGTAAGGCAAAATTCAGCTCATGATTCTTCTCTGACAATAATTGAAGGGGTCTACAGTACAGGGCAGATCCTCTTGCACTCACCCCTCCACATATCAGCCACATGTAGACTCAAGCCTACAGAGATATTTCTAAAATCCCACACTCTCTGACCTATCCCTCAGCCCTGGGGCCCCAAAGCTATGCTCAAAGGAAAGTAAAAATAACTGAAATGCAATTGCATTTGTAGACCCTTTCAATGGAGAGGTCAAGGGGGCTGCATACCTGAGATAAGAAACAAACAAAAGCCAGCACTTTCACTTCCTTAGTTTGCATCAAAGTGCCTTCTTTTCTTTGATTGCACTGAAGAAATTCCTTGGCGCAAGTAACTTTAATTTAAAAGAGCCTACATTATGCCTTACACAAGTTTTAGTCCTTCGGATGCATGGAGAAGCAAGTCATTTCCTGCTATTTTCTCCGCAGTATTTGTATTGTAATAAAAATAAATAAATAAATAAAATAAAACCAGGTTCATGTGGCGCCTGCTTTGGAAGTGCACCTAGGAAGGCCCTCTGTGGAGTTCAGTGTTAGGAGGTGTGGCAGCCTCTGGGCCTTGCTTCTAACTAGCTCTCTTGACTTAGCTTTAATGAATTTGTACTTACATTCTATGTACTCATCTACCTATACATATATATTCCGTATCGACATAATAAAGACGAAAACACAACGTAAACCACAGAGTGCTGTTAATATTTATTGATGATGGTGACACTGCTGACCAGGAATGGGCTGATCATCTAGAGCAGTGGTGTACACACACACACGCACGCACACAAACACACACACACACACACACACAAACACACATATGCAGAATCCATCTATACATCCACCTAACACACATATACAATCATACATGAACTTAAACATATACATATTTAATACACATGCACCATATACATACAATCACATAACACACACTTAACACACATATCCACACATAGATATAGCCACATAACACAAACATACACACATGTATGCCATATCACCATGTATATACATACATATAACTAACACACACACACACACACATGCACACACACACACACGCAAGGTGCCCAAAGAAATAGAATGCTCTCAAGACAAATGGATCTTAGCACACACTTTATAGTTTCAAGCCAGCACTGACAGACTCTATTTTTATCTTGATAGGGATGTGAAAAGGTCAAGTATTGATTTAGGTTTCCAAGAGAAGGCAAAAAATAAAAAGCCCTTCCTGAAAATATTTACTACATTTTACTTTCATTCAGGGTTTCTATGTGGAACAGACATGGCTTGAAACTGACAGGATGCTAAAGATAAAATGGCCCAGCTCATAAATGTGGCCCTCAGATCGATTTTACTTGTTCCTCTGACCTTTAATACACAAAATGGAAAATTCCTGCATAGTCGCAATAGAGAAAATATGAGATATAAAAGTAGAACAATCTAAAGCTTTATGTAATCCATACATTAAAATATATGGCATGGGTTATGTTTATTCACTTAAATAATGTGCTTTATAAAAACACTTTTATATAGATGCATTACTTTGCAAAGCACCAGTGCTTTCTTTTGGAGAATAGGAGACTGTAGATTCGTCTTTCCCAATGCTGTCTCTCCCCACGACTAAATATAGTGTTTGTACAGACATATGCAAGAAGCCTGAGTGAACTTTTAGAGATTTCTGTGACAGACACTACAAAGAAACATATTCTGAATTAGAAGAAATTTTACTGATTCTTTTAATTATAATCCCCCTTGGCATTTATGCAGATCATAGGAATTCATATATATATATGTATATATATACACATATATATACATATATATATACACACATATATATATACATATATATATGAATATATGCTATAGAATATATGCTATAGAAGCAGTCTGTGACTTTTTCCCAAGGTACCATTCAAATATACCTTCTTCTGTGTCCAGATATCTGAGACTGATTCCAGATGAGGAAATTTAGTAAGAGTTGTAAAAGAAGCAGAGTGTGGTGGCACATGCCTATAATCCCAATACTTGGGAGGCTGAGACAGTAGGATTATAAGTCCGATGCCACTCTCAGCAATTTAAAGATACCCTGTTTCAAAATAAAAATAAAAAATAAAATAGAGCTGGAATTGTAGCTCAGCAGAATGTCCCTGGGTTTGATCCCCAATACCACATACACAAAAAAGAATTTAAGTCTCCGGAATATATTTGACTTTTTGATGATATTATTAGAAAACAGAGTTTACCATGTCACTATCAAAAACAAATCTCTTATTTGCTTGTTGATGTAGCAGTTTTGGCTAAATATCAAACAGAAAAGCAGGTGGTATACTGAGCTAGTGTCCAGGGGATGGGTCTTGGTTCAGTCCCGGGTCTGATTCTTTCTAGCCGAGGGATCTGAGACTTGTTACTCTATCTCAGTAAGTCTGCTGTTCATGAAATGAGAATAACTACAACTCTGCTGAAACATATTTGGGAGGATTAAATGAGATATTCAACACAAATGATTTCTACTGCTGCATGTGTTCGATTCTTTTCAAAAGATTAGGGTTAATATGGTGTATTGTTTGTAAAAGATGTGGAGGAAATACACCGATAATCCTCAACTTTGAGACCCCTATAGCCCCAGTAGCTACTCATTGTCTTGGGACTAAATCCTGGCTCTGATATAAGTTATCTGTAGGATCCTATGTGATCCCATTTAACCTTTTTATGTCTCAGGTTTTGTTTGTGTGTGTGTGTGTGTGTGTGTATGTGTGTGTGTGTGTGTGTTCCTGCCTGGGAAGGAACCCAGACCCAGGGCCTGTTGCTTGATAGGCAAGTGCTCTAATACTGAGTTATATCCCCAGCATCTATGTCTCAATTTTTTATGGTAAAATGGGATAACAATGAGACATCTCATTGCATTAAGAATTAAATGTGTTAGCATCTGTCAAGTGCGTATCATACTATATTGTTACTTCACATTCCCCACTATATTATAAAGAGTTTACTCCCACTGTATAACTCTTGTGCCTTTTTTTCAGCACTAGAAATCAAACCAAGGGCATCCCACATACTTGGCAAGTGGTCTACCACTAAGCCCCAGCCCCAGCCCTATACTATATCATGTTTTACAGTATAAAACCATGTCCTTTTTTTCTTATATTAGTCTTGAAAGCAGATTATCAAACTGTGGAATGAGTTTAATTTCTCCAGATCTTTTCTTTCAAGTAGATAATATCAACAGCTGTATGGTCAGCACCTCTAATCTCAAGTCCCAAACTTCCTGACCCTTCTCATCCTCTTGCAAGTGACACTCGCCTCTTGGTTGTGTTCCCAGTTGTGCATGGCAGTACAGACACAGCTCCAACCTGCCGGCGAACAGTAAGAGCACTTCTTCAATCTTCATATCTCTGGCTGGAATATTGGTAGCGCTGATGAAATGCAATCATGGTAGTCGTTTACACTTTTGTTAAAATGGGTGTTTAAAAGTACACTTTGATGGAAGATAGAGAGAGCAAAGGCACTGAGAGTCTGAATCATGATGGTGCATGGATTGGGGAGAGAGAAGAACGGAATGGCTGGGGTTGGAGCATTTGCACCATTTGCTGCTCATTTCCATATTTTTCTGCACAGGACCAATATCCCATGTTTCCTAGGCTAAGGAAAATAGGAAATCACAGATTGATGTTTGAACATTTTATTACTATTGCGATATATCATTTTTAAATTTGGTTACACTACTTTCAGAGAGAGAGAATTACACCATAAAACTTCTTGAACTATGTAATGTGTGTATGTGCATGTGTACATAAAAATGCATCTTCTCATTCATTATTCAATAATATTCATGTTCGCCATCTTTCTATATAATGAAATGTCCAAGAAAGTTAATTTATAAAAAGAAAAAGTTTGTTTTTGGATCAAACTTTTGGAGGTTCCAGTAAACCACTGATGGGTCTCATTGTTTTAGGTCCATGGTAGATATTACTATGAAGTATCGACATAGCAAAAGTAATATTTTAATATATCTGTCTTCGTTCTCAAGATACATGAAATTGCTGAGAGAGATTAAAAAATAATTATGCAGAGTAATTTGTTCAATCCAGGGCTGGCTAACTCAAACTGTGTACAAGGCAAAGGGGAGAAAAACTCAGTGTCTCTCCCTCAGGCGTGTGACTTTGCAAAAACTCCTTGGCCTCTCTGAACCTCAGCCTCCTACACCTGCAATGAAAAGAGTAGACTCTTCCCTATGCACGTCACTGTGTTTATAGAACACTTGGGAAGCACTTGCAGAACTGCTTACCACCAAGTAATGTACAAAATATTTGGTAAAACCTCATTTATACATAGTCCATTTTTTTTCTGTTGATCTCAATTCTATGGGAGACAGCTAAATCTTAAAGGACAGACAAAATATTTTGTAGAAGACAAATTAGATATATCATCAATATAACAAATCTGTATTTTTAATTCTACCAAAGTTTCTTGGAGTCCACTGACTCATTCCTTAGGCACAATTCTAAGTGTGTGTGTGTGTGTGTGTGTGTGTGTGTGTGTGTGTGTGTTACTGGAATTGAACCCAGGAACATTCTACCTCCGAGCTGCACTCCCAGCCCTGTTTTGTTTTTTGTTGTTGTTGTTTTGTTTTTGTTTTTGTTGAAACAGGCTCTCACTAAATTGCTGAGAGCCTTGCTAAATGGCTGAGGCTAGCCTGGAACCTGCATGTGCCACCATATCTGGCTAGAATTCTAAGATTTTTGAATACAGTTATGTACTACTACCACCAGTTACCTTCAGCGCGGAGACACAGGACTCTTGTAGTTGTGTTGGATTGGTTTGGATATACTCACACATTCTGGAGAGCTAAATCTAACAACTAACAACAGGAATTTGAAAGCAAAGCTCTCTGTGTATTCAGAGGCCAGGTAAACCTGCTAACAAGGTGGAGAACAATCCCCTTCGTGGAGGAAAGATCTCCCTTTTGGAATACATAATCCTGACTTCAAAAGCCAGAAATACCACCAACCATTAGAGACACATTGATCAGGTCACAAAATCTCTGAGCCTCCACCTCCACAGTCTGTTCTTGGGGCTGAGGTTATGAACAGACTATAGAGCGATGGCAAGGGCGAGGAGAGCACATGGAGTAGCTCCTCTCACCTCCTCCCCTGCCTGGCATATGGATGTTGGTCTCCAATCTACAAGCGCCTGACTCATAACTGTGCTTGGCAAAGACCTGGGTCTTTAAAATTGCATGGATATATGAATGAAAGAGTGGATCGATAAATAGATGAATGAATGAACAAACATGGAACTTTAAAAATCAACCCATTCATTAACTACACAATCATAGCTCCTAGATCCTTGCAAACAGAGAAGGAAGATACCATACCCATTTATCACATCTTCTCCTACTGAATATTAAGAATGTAGTATCCACAATGGCAGACTACAGTCTTCCTAATCTCCACAAACAGGATCTTCATTTAGAAAAGCACAAAGATACCAGGCTGAGAAATGTGCTCCCAGATGCACGGGCAGAGCTAGAAAGTCATTTTCTTTAGACCAGTGCTTTAGCTCCTGCTACAGTCACTCATTTCTCTTACAAGGAGAAATCCATTTATGTCTTCAGGAGGCAGATGGATCAAGCCATCAGGGGTTTCTGCCAATCACCTCCTGCCAGAGCCTTGATGTTTTATTTCATTAGTGCAGGCACTTTCCATTAATTTAGATACTGTTTTAAGAGTGTAAGTTCCAAAGGACGTTGTTTTTTGGCTCTTGTATTTTGAGAGGCTATTTAATGCATTACTGCTATAAGTTGACCCTTTGCCAAGAAAGGAGCAGTGGCCCCCGGTGCTGTTCTGTTCTAACAATATGATCCGAATGCCTGGCCCAATGGGATATTTACTGTGTTCTACCTGGCATCAACAGAAGGAAATCAGAACTCAGTTGGCTGCGTAGTCGAGACGAAAAGAAAATATCATGCAAGAATTTCCTTCTCTCTCTTCCTTCCTTCCTACTTTCCCTGATTCATTCTTCCCTTCTTTCCATAAAAATAAGAACATAAACATATTTATTATATGTCAAGTATGAAAACATAAGAGTATTTATTGTATGTCAAGTGTAATAGATTCTTGTGATGCTTAAAAATATGCATCTTTATTCCCATTCTTGCTAGTTCCTGAGTAAACCCCAGTTTTATTCAGGTATCTATCTTCCATACAGCCACGTTTTTTGTAGAAGGCTCTGAATGCAGCCCCAAAGGGTTAGTCCTGACTCATCTGAGAATTACAGTACTCTCATTTCCTTTTCTGGTGACTGGTTCAAGCATAAATTTCTAGCCAGTAAAACATCAAGAAATGTTTGTGAAGATTTCGGAGAAAGTGTCCCTTATGGGTGGGTGGGTGGAGTACTAGGATTGAACTCAGGGGTGGCTGGGTGGAGTACTAGGATTGAACTCAGGGGCATTTTATTCTAAGTTATGCCCTCAGCTCTTTTTTTTTTTTTCATTTTAAAACAGGGTCTCACTAAGTTGTTTAGTGCCTTGTTAAGTTGCTGAGGCTGGCCAGGAATCTGCAATCCTCCTGTCTCAGCCTCCCAAGTACTGGGATTATAGGCGTATACAACCATACCCTGCTCTCTTGGACTTAAGGAAGAAGCTGGGCATGGTGGAAAATGCCTTTGATGCCAGCTTTCTCAGGAAGCTGAAGCAGTAGGATCACAAGTTCAAGGCCAGCCTTGAAAACTAAGACAGACCTTGTATCAATTTTGAAAATATGGGAGGGGAAGTGGGAATATGGGGAAGGAAACTGACTAAATAATGGTGTATGTATATATGAATATATTATTATGGACTGTACTATTATGTACAATTACAATGTACCAATAAAAATAATTTAAAATTAAAAATAAATAAATAAAAAAGTCTAGGGTTGTAGCTCAGTGGTAGAGCATTTGCCTAGCATGTGTGTGTGGAGGGGGGCTTGGGTTCAAATCCCCAGTACCAAAAACAAACAAACAAAAAAGAATTATGGAAGAGATAGTACCTTTTTAGATACTTTTTACCTGGACTCTTTCTGGATATGAAAACCTTTAATTACCATAAACTTTTGTGAGCACGGGGTTAGTCTGTGTGACAAACGGAGAATAGTATAGCAAAATGTCGAGAAGATGTTTGCCCTCGATGATGCTGCTGTTGATGTAGAGAGATAATGCAGAAGCGCTCTCCCCAGAACTTCTTGTTCCAAGTGGAAATGAATTTCCTTACTGTTGAAAAGCCAATAGAGATGACTATCGCTAACAGCTATGCTAGGCTCTGGGAGGAACATCCAGAGTACATGGTTCTGTAATATAATTAGCCCCTCAAAAGTTCTAGAATTACAAAGTGAGCTGCTCTGCCTACCTAAATACTACAGTGATGATCCTATCTTGTGGAATAACAAAACTGAGCACCAGGATTATTTGCTTCATGCTTCTTAGTGTCTAGAGGAATCTTTTATCCCTGTGTGAAATTGCATAGGGGGAATCTCTTATACAGACTCACCTAACTCTCTGGTCTTGAAGTTTGGATGTGTACTCAATCTCAATACTCACATGCTTGTATGAATATGTGTCAGACATAGCTGGGAATTTGGGAAATAAATAAATTCACCCAAAGAACAAGTTCTGCCTCTCCAATTCCTCCAGCTTTCATTGGTTCTCAATTTTTCTCAGTATATATTTGGAGAGTGGTAATTATTTGAACTATCTAATTGCAATGATATGTACATGCATATTAGGCTAATATACGTAATTTCTTTCATGTACGTGAGTCTTTCTTCACCAACTAGAATTTAAGATTTCTGGAAGCAATTTTTCTATTCTTATTGTATCATGCCAGGTTCTAGCAAAAAGCTGCCTATAGAGAAAATATCCAACCACATTTCATGACCAGTTAACTTATGATACAGACAAGAAAGATAGCAAAAGTCTCAACAACTTTTTCATTCTACCTTAAATTTTTAGCTTTTCATTCATTAAGCCTATCATTACATTTGACTCTAACCTAAATCTGTTCTGAATAGGATGGGTGAAAATCTCTGGAAACTTAAAATGATTCTTTACTTCTTTACCTACGATTCAGATCACACCTAAGTAGACAAAGCAAAAAGAAAAAAGGAATCATTCACTTGCTACAGTTGAAGTTCTCTATGTCAACAAATCAATACCTCTAGAAAACATGTCATTGTCATAAGGAATTACAAAACTCTTATTCATTAAATCCACATGAAGATGAGGATAATGTAGTTAGTCTGTATCAGATGCTTAGTATGCACCAGGCAAAATATCCATTCATTTCTGTCATCTTCATAACGACTCTTAAAGTTGCATTACAATTATCATCCTTATTTTACAAATAAGGTAATAGACAGAAAGTGCACTGAGTAAAGCAAGGTTGCATGGCATACCGGTGCAGTGTTGGAGCCAGGACTGAGGAAAGCAGCTCCCCCCCCCCGCCTGTATTCTACAATACCCATCCAACAGAAGCGGCCTGTTCCCCACACAGGTGACAAGGGATAGCTTGTCCAAGGAGCATTCTTGAGGGAAGACAGTGACCAATATCAGAGATCATCATTTGAATAACCAAATTATCATCTGAAAACAATACTCAGGAATACAACAGCCCACCAATATCCAACTTTTGACATTTATCTGCCATATGTTATTATTTTTAAAATGAATTTTGCTTCGTTCGACAAGAAAACTAGAGGAAATACAGAAATGCATGGACACATAAATTATTAGCAAAATACATTGAGGAAAAATTATTTTCAAACTGTGTAGTAAATTTGAAAAGTAAAAAGAGATCACCAAATGTTACTGGTGAAAGAGAAGAACAAATTAAACTTTACTAAGGCATGTTTTTGTTTGCTTGTTTCTCATAATAAATTATTAAAAACTATTTAGGTCAGGACTATGCTTTTTCAGAAGCATAAAGCATTTGTTGTGGCTGATTTATTTTGGGGTGCAGAGGAGAGCAGGCATTCTTCAGAGGGGTAGCAAATAGGTGTGGCGTCACATGACGATGATAACAACCATTTTCATCTTGCCTAATAACAGTCAATAAGATTTTAAATCTGCATTATAAAAGTGACTTTCAGATGTTATGAGATATGGGAAGGGTATAATACAGGTAGTCAGATTCAATTTTGGGGAAACACATCCTAAAAACAAGCCACTATCATATAGTACTAGAAACAAAAACTCCATGTGCTGATGGAGCTAATGAAAGGGCCTTTGGGGCCAGAGTTTGGGATCTCCAGCCTCTGTTCCATTGATTAAGCCACCCCTACACATAGCTGAAACAAACAAAACAATCAAAATACTGCACAATACACACAATGGAATTCTACTCAGCAATAAAGAAGAACAAAATAACATCATTTGCAAGAAAGTGGAAGGATCTGGAGAACATTATGTTAAGCGAGATCAGTCAATCACAAAAAAAGAAGGGACATATGTTTTCATTAATATGTGCAAACTACGGAGTAGTAGGGACACACAAGGGACTTCGGTTGACAAGGGAGAACCCTCAGTGGGGCAAGGGAAGTGGTACAAGGGAAGGGGAAGGGCAAGAAAGAAGCGAATCAGTGGAATTACTATCATAAACAATATGTACATGTGAGAATATACCAACATCATTCTCGGTACTTCATACGGGTGGGGGGAGGCGGGGGAGACATTAAGAGCTGTGTGCATGTATGTTATCAAACTGATATTCACTGTGATGTAAGACTCCAATGCACTAATAAAAGCACGTTAAAAAAAATACTGCACAGGTCCCTGAATACAGTAGGATATTGACAAACACCAACATCGTGACTAGACCTAATTCCTATTGTAGTAACTGTAATATTTGGATTTGAGTTAGAAGGGAAATAGTGTTTCAGTGAAAAGTTATATATTAGATTATCTGAATTTCACATTGTTATGGGTCACAGGTATAGGGATTTTTCACAATAGTGTGAGTAAAGTACCTGCAGAAGTAAAGATAAAATGATAAGCTTTTTTGAGAGTGAAATAAGTTAATATGTCAAGAGTCATGATATGTTTCTCCATTGCCAGTCTCCACTTCTTCCTTGTGGTGTTTCCCGAGCAGGATCGGCCTGTTGATCCAATTCAGGGCTCACCAATCGCATTGGAACCTCTAGGAATGGAGGTCCCAGGAATCACACAGTGTGGTGGTCAATGGCCCACATTTTAGCAAATACTAGGGCTACCCAAGTCAGAGGAGGTCTCCTCTCCCTCACGACAGACAAGGTTTTTCAGATGACTGAATTCTGGATGACAGAACGTGAGCACAAATGATGTGCACTGCTCCAAGGTCATATTATTTAAATGAATATTATTTAAATGAATTCATGACATGAATATGAAATGAAGCTCCTCGCCCTACAGGCTGACATGGGGCCTGGTTTTGGAGAGCCAACATTGCATAGATGATCAAATCGACAGAACGGAAAATGAAAACAGAAAAGGAACCTTAATCCTTGGAGGACTATGTGGAGGAGTTCATCTGCACCCTGCATCTGCCCCTAGCCTGACCACCCACCTGTGTGTTATTTTCTGAGAGAGAAGGAAATTCCAGACCTTGCCGAATCACTTGCACTTCCTCTGTCTGTATTACATAATAGCTTGGTCTGTTTCCAATACTTACATGTAAAGACCTTAAGGCTGTCCTTGTACATACTAAACTCTCATTAAATGTTAGCTACCAACTCAGCAAGTGAAAGAGCCCGTATTTGGAAACAGAGAGCAATGTGTGCCTCCAAATACCCTGTTCTTTCTTTCCAGGACACAGAAACAGAAAAGGCAGCTATTTCGGTTATTTGCTAGAAGCATATCAATTACCAACATCCTAAAATTCCTTATATTTGGCAAAGGGTTTTTGTACATCCCCCCAATTTTAAAAACTATTTGCAATTCAAAGCCATGATTTAAAAATGATTTTGGAATTACCTTGGTGAAAACTTTTCAATACTTTGACACTTGTACTTCTGACTCACTCAGTTTAGTCGCCCTATAAAATACAGTGCAGTGAGAAAAATGAGGGCCAAGCAAGAGTTACTACCCACAGATTCTTCAGCTGAATTCTCGGATTGCTAGATGTAAAGGGCCTGTATCCTTGAAGCCATCAAAGCTTTTTTCTTTTTTGGTCTTGATGCATATATCTAGTTTCTCTTTGAAGAGCCAAGTCTGCAACCTGATTTGGATAGGAATTCCTACAGTATTACTCTTTCTTTCCACTCAGCACTTACCCTAGGCAAAGCTGCCAAGAATAGGCATTTCATCCTCAGGATAAATTGTGCTCAATATATTTTGAGCCTGTTCTCATTCTTTGTCTAGTCCCTGGGAAGAGCAGGGACACTTCCCACATCTTCTCCCAGATATTCAGCTGGCACTCTCTGCCCACATCTTCAAACTCTCACAGGTGTGTCACACACACACACACACACACACACACACACACACACACACACACCATCCATTTCTCCACATATGACATGATCAACAGGCTACATCCAGGAAATAGAGACACATACCGTATAATATTTCTTTACAATTCTGAATTAAACAGCTGAAGGTCAGGGTCTCATGCTACACATCTAAAAGGGCAGTCCAAGTGTGTTTTGTTCTATTGGGAAATCTGTTGTTCTGTGGGCAACAAAGATTTAAATAAAGCCTTCTCTTCTTCTTAGCCTACTTCCACCTCTGGCACAATTAATGTTTCCTTCTTCCATTTTCCCATAGCACCTTGTGCAAGATTCTATCAACATTTCTTCCATTGTGCTATAAATATCTCCTCCCATGTCCTTTTCCCTGAGTCGGCTAGGTAGTTCTGTCTTTCATTATCCTCTTGGCATGATTGATCTCATTACTTTGCCCTTTTACTTTGCCTCGTGTATTTCATGTTGGTACTTTCCAGTGTCATTTTATTATTGCAGCTGTTGAAGTAATTGAAATGGGCTTTGAGAATACACATAACATTGGGAAACTTATTCTTCAAAGTGAACCTCACAGTTTTAAACATTTAAAAGGGCATTCATTTTGCCCTGCTTCCTAAATCCTCCATAGCCTAAATAGTCTGTTATCTCTTTTGCCACCCCAAAGGGTCTCAAATTAAAAACTACACTTCAACTGAAGTCACATCCAATGAGGAAGATTGGATTGCTCTCTTTTCTAGAGAATAGACACAGCAGGTATTGAATATTTCAGCAAAACTCAACTTCTCACAGCACTAATGGTGCCATTTGGCACTAATGTGTTGTCAGGAATTAAAATCTGAACAGTAGACTTAGGAGCAAGAAAAAAGCATATCAATAAAATTCAGCTCAGGCAAACAAGTATGTGGTCTGCATGTGACAGAGGGATTATATGCATACATAAATAAATCATTAAAATCCGCCGCCAGGAGTCTGCTCTAGTCACAGTGATTTGAGTTGCTGCGGGGGCAACAGCAAATCTAAACATAATTTGTTTGTTTGCAGGATGAGAAGGAGGAACTTGACAGATTTTAAACATATAGAGACAATCCATTTCTATATTTGTAGAGCGGATAATACAATATTTCAGTAAAAATGCAGAGCGCATTTTCCAGTGTGCCTCTCTTTAGAAAAAAAGAAAAAGAAGAAAGAACGACGCCGCTTCATTCAAGTTCTATTCCAACAGGTCTCAAGGCATCATCGAAATTCTTTGGCAGGTCTATCATGTGCCATTCTTTATAGAGTATTGCTGCAAGTAATATGAATGGGAAAGGACGGAACAGACACAGAGAGAATCCTCTGCCTGGGTATCTTTTGAAATCCTTACAACTGTCTGAGGCAGATTTACTAACGGAATCTAAAGGTGAGAAAACTGAGAAATGATTCCTCTCGCCCAGTGGACTATGGCTGGTTGCTATCAGCGACGATGTTCAGACTGACTCTGCTTTTGCTCTAAATCCATGTTTCTTTCCATTGCCTCTTACTGGTTAATTTAAAATTCAGTTTTATAATTTATTATTTCAAAGCTAGAACCTCCTCTTCTCTGTTTAAAACACATAAGAATGCACACACACGTACTCACAGACATGCACACACGTGTGCACACAAATGCACAAACACACAGGCACACACATGCATACACATGTACGTGCACACACACACAGGCACACACACGTGCACACAGGTACATTCACATGCACACATGCACACACACACACTTACACATAGGTGCACACACACACAAGCACAGTTCTCTTCTCTCTGTTAATGTTCAATTTAATATTTGCCTTCACGTTAAAACCTTGCCTTTTAGGTCTTCAATGGCATGGCATGGCCTGCTTCTATCATACAACTGTTGTCTTAGGAATATATCATTGGGAAAGGTAGGGGCAGGGAATGAACACTTTTTTGGAACTGGTTTTATGTTCTGAGACAAATATGTCAAACTTCCTTTATATCCTTAGTGGCATACATGATCTTAGCTCCTAATAAGAATTTAATGAAAACTTATTAATTTATTAATTTACAACAGAATTACTGTATGATATCAATGAAGAGTGCCTCATTTTACACAGTAGAGCTGCTTCAATGAAGCTGGATACAAGTATGTTTTTATGAAGTGTGTGTTTAAATGAGGTGCTTAACAGAATCTTGTAGGGGACTTTTTTGTGTAAAACTAATAACAGAACCTCAGGTATGTTTACGTCTGAATTTTCAAGCATGAGGTTTGCTTCAAGTGAAGGTGGACCTGTAAATTTGAAAAGAATATAGGGCAATACAGAATGAAGTCTGATGAAAATGTTAGGTTTATATACTGGAAAGTGTGATGGACGCACTGCTGTCTGCAGGAACAGATTTAACTTTCTGCAATTATTGGCTTTCTGCTTCATAAACTCCCTACTTCAAACCTTTGTGGCTTTCCCTGTTTTCCTTCCTTCTGGAGACAAAATTATATACAGACAGCAAGTCAATGGAAAGAAGAAAATCCAATCTTTTAGGAAAATGGTATAAAACTCCTCCCTAGTTGGCAAAAGACCCTGTGCACTTGTATCACCAGTTTTCCACAGAGAACAGGAAAGAGCAAGAATTTGTTCTTTCTGGGAGTTAAGAGGAATCCTTATCATAAGCTCCATCCTACCAGATGGTAAAGTCTATAAAACACAAGCTATGCCTTCTATTTGGTTATCAAATTGTCAAGTCCCTCCTTACAATATGCCTGTTTACAATGGAAATGAATTAATACCATTAATCATTGCCCCCAAAGACACTTCAAAGAAGGCCATAAGATGACATAGCATCATAGCCCTTCAATTCAAAAGCACTTACGAGAAATCACGATGCATCCTAAACTGAATACAAAAAAACTCCTTTGTGATTCTGCAGTTTCTATTAAGAAACTGTTGCATATAACTTCATATATAACTTTAGACTTATATAACTTTATAGAGAGCTTTAAAATTCATAAGGAAATTATATCACTCTGTTACACATTACATATGTAATAGAAGAGACTGAGAGACTACCAAGAGATGTTGAAAACATAAACCAACATTCTTTGCAAAAACCCCATGATTTTCAGAGTCTGGATTAGAATTTGTATAACATTGAACTGTGGTACTGGTAAAGAAATCAGCGAAAAGAAAAAAAATTAAAATATGGCTTTTAACACATGACATTTTGGGACCCAACTGGAGAGTCTGTTCAGACCCATGATCCTCAACACAGATGGTAGGTCCTACAGGCTCACTTGCAGAGCTTTTGAAAATATGCTAATATAGCCAGGTGTGGCGGCACAAGCCTGTAACCCAGTCATTGGGAGGCTGAAACAGGAGGATTGCAGGTTCAAAGACAGCCTCAGCAAGCAGTGAGATTTTCATCAACCTAGTGAGACCCTGTTTCAAAATAAAAATAAAATAGGGCTTGGAGGTAGAATGCCCCTACGTTCAATTCCCAGTACCACCAAATAAATAAATAAGTAAATAAAACATGCTAATATGCAGACTCCACACTTGGAGAGTTTGAATCAGCGGGAGAGGTTCCCACAGTGATCATTTAAAATTTCTTCAGGAGATCCTGATGCACAGCCAGAATTGAGAACCGCTGGTTCAGTGTTTCTAGGTAGAATCACATAGGTGTCTTGCTTTACCAAGCCTGTTGTCTCGCTTCTTTTTATTTACTTATGTTTTCACTTTTACTGGTTCACTGTAATTATAAATCATGTTGAAATTCAGAGTAATAGAGTCATACATGCACACAGTGCTTGGTGAGCTTGCCCAGCTCCCACTCCGCTCCCTCCCCTTCCCCAGGCAGGATACTGAGAATGGCATCGATAATTTTGTATATGTACATCGTGTCTATTGAAGTGTTTCCTTCATCAGATCTCCCTCCCACCTCCTGCCTCCCTCCCTTAGAACCCCTAGATCATTCCCCTAGGGTTGAAGGCTGTTCTGAATTCTGCACTTGTCAGCTTTACTTTCTGAAGGAGGAAGCTGATATTGGTACTTAAAGGCTCTGTGTTTTAGATAGAACCTCAGCTTACAGGCCTCAAATAGGATTATTTTGAATGTATTTAAAATCTGCAGCTGATGTTACTCTCTTAGAGACTTTTCAGAGTTCCCACCCAGTTGTATGCCCCTCATGCCCCAAAGCGAGAAGCATTGGCAACGGGGCCCAGCAACAGAATCGAAGGGACAATTTATTAGTCTAAAGTGTTTGTCTCAGTGCATGTTGGGAGTAAACATCATGAACAATTATGACAGCTAATATTTATGATATTTATTGAATTAGCACTATGTTACAAACAGTTGTATAACACTCTTGTATTTAATGATAGAATGAAGTGGATATCATTAGTCCTCTTTACAGAGATTGTCATTATACTTATTTACCATTATCCCCATTTATGAAGAGGAAAGCAACATCTAAGAAGTGTAAGCACTAAAGCAGGCTCTGTTGATAACACACAGTCATGACTAGACTCAAGATCTGACTGTGAACTTGCTTGTCATTGTCCCACTATAGCACTCCAGACCGGCAACCACCGCTATTCCACGGAAGCAAAAACGAAACTGGCAAAATTGCACCATTTCTTTCCCCTTTACTGAACCTGAGATCTGTTTCAGAACATATTGCACTGGAAATGACAGTGTTGTACAGATCATTAAAGAGGGAGATACAGTCTTAGTCTGATGTAATATGAAGACTATACATTACTTATCCCTGTCCCTCTCCAAGAGTAAAAGATCCCCGAATAGCAAATTTTAGGTATGCCAGCCAGGTGTGATGGCATACACCTGAAATCCTAGTTCTTGGGAGTCTGAGAAAGGAGAATTGCAGGTTCGAGGCCAGCCTCAGCAACTTAGCCAGACTCTGTTTCATAATCTAAAAAAAAAAAAATGGAGGGGGAGGTTATTGAGGGTGTAGCTCAGAGGTAGACTGTCCCTGGGTTCAATCCCCAGTACCAAAAAAGGGAGGTTAAAAGCAATGCTTATATTTGAAGCAAATTCTAGAATATCTAATAAATCCCTTTTGAGAACTTAGAGTTCCTGTTAGAAATTATTTCAACTACAAGAAGAACAGGAAGGAAGGAAATTAGATTACCCAAGACATGTGGAACTGACCCACATGTAGGGCTCCCAGGATTAGTCCCAGGCCTGTCCTGAAGGATCCATTCCTGTGCCCCTCCTCTCCTCATTCTGGTCAACAGCCAATACGACATTCCGTGCTTGCTGGAGGTGATGAGGATGGAATGCTTCCCTTCAGGTGCACCGGGAAACCAGACCATCCCTTCTATCCCAGTAGCCACAGCTCCCCAAGCCAGTGAAGGGAAGCACTGTACCATGGCTGCATTCATTTGCTAGGGCTGTCATAACACAAAACCACAGTCTGTGTGCCGAAACAACAAGAAATCGATTGTCTCACAGTTCTGGAGGCTGGAGGTCTCTGATCAAGGTACTAGCAGGTTTGCCCACTTCTGAGGCCTCTGTCCTTGGCCAGAAGATGCCGACCTCCTCACTGTTTTCTCACACTGTATTTCATCTGAGTGTGCGCATGTCTGTGTCCAAATTTCCTCTTTAATTTTTATAAGGACACCTGTCATTTTGAATAAGGGCTCATCCTAAACACTTCCTTTCAACTCAGTTACCTCTTTGAAGATCTCTAAATGTAGACACATTCTAAAGCACTAAGAAGTCAGGGCATCAATGTATAAATTTTGTGACACACAATCTCTCTCTCTCTCACTCTCTGAACAGAAACTATTTTTCTGTTTAGTTTAATTCACAGAACCTCTTAAAAAAAAACCTAAGCAGCCAAATCATTCTTGCAATGCAACAGAGGTGAAGGGAAGAGAAGAGGGGGGCTATTGACTTTTATTTTCACAGTTGCTCTTTGCACAGTTGATTGGAAGCCTGAAATTCAATAAACAAAGATTTCCACTACCACTGGGCCTACAGCTGCAACTAACTAGATCATTGACTGTTTATAGGCAGAACGAAGTTGAGAGTTATCATGCATATCTGTGCTTTTGATCGCAGTAGGATGTACAAGCAGTCTGGGCAGGCTGACTCTAAGGCTGCTTCTACTTCTCCTTCCTCTTCTACTTTTCTGTCCTCAGTAAGGTGGCCAGTGGGGAAGAGCTGGGCGCACTGGCATTTGAACACCTACCATAAGTTGTGGTTGGCCACAATTTGAGCAGCCTTTCAGAATCCAGAGAGATTTTCATCCATTGTAGTGGATGCACTTTAGAAATTCTTTTTTTTTTTTTTTTTTGCGGTACAGGGGATTGAACCCAGGGGCATTCTACCTCCGCGCTACACCCCCGGCTCTAGTTTTTATACTTTATTTTTTTTTTTTTCTTTCAGTACCAGGGATTGAACCCAAGGGGCGTTCTACCTCTGCGCTACACCCCTGGCCCTATTTATTTTTATAGACTTTATTTTGAAACCAGGTCTCACAAAGTTGCGGAGGGCCTCACTAAGTAGAGGGAGAGAGAGAGACAGGAAGAGAGAGAGAGAGAGAGAGAGCTGAGGCTGGCCGTGAACCCGGATCCTCCGGTCTCTGCCTCCCAAAGTACTGGGATTATAAGCGTGCACCACCACGCCCGGCTATACTTTATTTTTTATATACTTTATTTGAAACCGGGTCTCACGAAGTTGCGGAGGGCCTCACTAGGTAGAGAGAGAGAGAGACAGAGAGACAGGGAGAGAAAGAGAGAGAGAGAGAGAGAGAGAGCTGAGGCTGGCCACGAACCCGGATTCTCTGGTCTC
>PVJS01007922.1:0-54581 GCA_004027185.1 Glis glis
AAAAAAAAAAAAAAAAAAAAAAAAAAAAAAAAAAAAAAAAAAAAAAAAAAAAAAAAAAATCCACCACAAAACCAAAACATACATAAATTAAAATGAAAGTTTCTCTTTTCTTATTCTGCTTCTTACTATTAATAATCTGCTAATAATTTTCATATATTTTGCTATACAGACCTATGTAGTTTTAATATTTGTAAAGACTAGCATGTAGAATAACATATTATCCTGCAATATTTTTCATTAAATGGATCATTGACCTTTTTTATGTTAATACATATAGATTTACCCTCATCAATTTAATACTGAATTGCATACTCTTCTGTCTTGATTAAAAGTTATTGTAAATCAAACACAACTTGTCTTATATTTCACCATTACATAGCAATCATGTACTTTTGATTATTTTATCATGTTTCCTACAGGCATACATTCATATTATTTATCTGCCATGCGCTAACATTATTGGGAAAGCCCTTCCCTCCCTGTATTCCCTCCAAAGTTTTGCTTACGTCTGCTACATGCATCTCCTTTCTTCTGCAACAGATGAATAGCAAGCATTCAGAGACGAAGGGACAGGAATCAGTTTGGGGAGCTTCTTAGGCACAATTGCACATAAAATAATAAACTCCTCATGGAGAAGTATTTTTATATTCTAGTAATTGCCATCCTAGGAACAGGTGTTTTAAATCCCACTCAAGGGAGAAATGGAGATGGAAGAGGGTGGAGAGAAGATGATGTTTCCCGGGCTGTGGCCCCAGGGGAAAATCATAGAAATGAGGGAGGAGATCAAGTAGAGTCCCTGGAGCCTAACACTACATCCCCGTGCCTTCAGCAGGGGCAGAGTCCTGTAGAGATGATGACACCATTAGTTTATGTAACAATGTTCCTTATTCAGTGTCCAGGCACCGTCAGGATGCAATGATGGGGTAGCAAGATCTATATAATAATAATATCACTCCTGGTCCTATATCACCAGATAACGAGTCCTTTTGATTTCTGTAAGCGAAAAATTATTTATTGTGAAATGCTTTGCAAGTTTGCAGGAAGTTTATGCAATCACATTTCATTTGGGGCCCCACAATGTTTTAGACAGAGTGGGTAGCCCATGCTTTGTTAGTAGATGAATAAATTTAGTTCAGAATTTAAATGATCTGTTCAAGTCACATAGTTGGTAATGAATGGGCTAGACTTACAGTCTTCTTTTTTTCTGATTCAATACCCAGTGCTCATCCACAAGAGAATCACATTTCCCTCCAGTCTTCGTGCACTAGACAGGTAGCTGTCTGGGAAAAGAGAAGCAAGTGCCACTGATTTTACTGGCAAGCAAAATACCTTTGAAATCGAAAATAACAGTATCATGATCATTTTATTTTCCTGGCTTTTGGATTTGCTTACCAACCATTATAATCCAAGGGAACAGCAACTTTACTTATCAAAAAACCCGAGGTTGATCAATATGCTTCAGTAACATGTCTTCTCAGAGACAGAGACATAAATTGGAAAGATTGAGGGAATCACATGCAGAAAGGATTTCCTGCAGCATCGCTGAAGCTTAGAGGTGAATATTCACTCACACTCCAGTTCTTTGGGAGGACTCTGGTAATATATGTATTGTCAAAGTTTGGTTTGGAAATAAGTAAAAAAAATGGAAGAAGAGAATTAGAGACTATCAGGATTCTAGTATAGTTTGAGCTGTAATATATTTTAGAGGCTGCTTAAAATTCTAAAGTGCTAGAAGTGGGCTTTAAAACATGTCGCTACTACAGTGTCTAACTCCATAGCTCGTACAAAGCCAAATCAACAAGTAAATAGCTAACACACAGCACTTTCTACATGTCAAGCACTATTACAGGCATTTATATATTGTGCCTTCATCTAGTTCTATCTGATATACACTATTAGTACCATCTTCCCTTTATAGAAGAGGAAACTGAAGCACAAAGAAGTCAAATTACTTGCCTGAGGTCAGGCAGCCAGAGCCAGGATTGTCCTCAGCATGTGGAGACCAGGTTTTATTCGAAACCAAGACAGTGTACTACCGTCTGAGTGTTCTTTATTTCCCAGAAATACCTGTTTTGCCTGAGGAGTGGATGTGGTGTGCATTGCGATATAATCCATCTGTTTACTCTCTTCCTCAGGCCAGTTGTGGTGAGGGCCAGGAAAAGACCTTGTTTGGAGCCCTGGGTTATTGGCCTCATCACCTTTATATCCCTGATTGTCCTGGCAGTGTGCATTGGACTCACTGTTCACTATGTGCGATACAGTAAGTATGAGTTGCCCTGGCACCATGTGATTTACCCCAAATATTTCCTCCTGTACCTTCCTGTTTTGATTTGCCTAGGGTTTGTTCGCTCATTACGATGATTCATTTGCATAGCTAGGACAAAGAAATCTTTACCTATTCTGTCCCTCGCTTAATCCCCACAAGGCAAGGAGGACTCTTTCTTCTATTTTTGATGTAGCAATGCTTTCTGCTGGGAATAGCTTACTAGTTTTCATATTAACTAATAACTGATAATCAAGTCTTAAATAGGGGAGGACCACAGGTTAGCTAGAGTTCCTTGTTTTGAGTTGTGTGAGGTCATGGGGTAATTATTTAAAATGATTCTAACTCATCAAAATCGTGACATCCCAATAAATCAATTGAATAATCAAGGCTCACAGAGAAGTAGGCTCTGTTCTGTACTAGTAAGTTGGAAAAACGATCATAATGGTGTATTGTTGGATAAGTGCTTATTTCTGTTACTTAAAACTTTATCTTGGGGCATACTGTGATTAAAGAGGACAGGATATGCTGAGGAGGTTAATTATAAAGAGGTTCATTCTACGGTTATCAGATATCTCACTGCCAGATGAACTGCTGGTTGCTATGTTATTAGAAAGGTCTCCAGGGTACCGCAGAACTATTCTTCCAAGGCATAACAACTCTTCTGAAGTTTCCTTCTCCTCTACCTTGGGTTTTAATTAGTTGACTCAACTATGACCTGTTAGTTTAATATCTCCCTCTGTGACTAGATTATGCTTTGCTGTTCAAGGCCCTGAAACCATAGAAGCTAATCACTTGATTCTAATTTAATTGATAATTTGCCAAAGGTGCTTTCCTATAAAGAGAAAGAGTGATCCATAATCTGATTATCTTTTTCCACTATCCACGCAAATCCAATCTCAATTTCCAAAGCAAGGTGGATGACTTCTGGGTAGTTTAAAGAAAATATAATAAAACAGAGATTTGGTGTGTATGGTAGAATTCACCCACATGCAGTTCTTTAAGTTTGGGGTCTGGCAATTTTGAGAACAGAGATTTCTCTGGTATGCTCTTTTTAATAAAAACAAATGGCTGAAAAAAACTTTAAAAATTTTCAGATCTCTTGTGAATATATTGATCTCTTGTGTTATATTGTAAGCATCATGACTTTTCCCCATGGATGCCCAAGATTATGGTTTCTTTATTTTTATGTTTCCAGAAGTTTGCAGAATTATGGCATAAGTTAGATGCTTTATAAATGTTTATTGAATATGAGTGATGAAAATGAATGAATCATACCTATGGCATTTTCTTAGGATTGTCTGACTTCACAAGAAATGCCAGGGTCTTTATCCCCTTAGTAAGAGAAAATATACCTTGCTACTTCCATTTTGCTTCTTTCCAAGCCAAGCCAAGATTTATAAGATGATAAGTCTTACTCATATGCATACAGTGAAAACCTGGCAATATTTTTCTAATAACAAGTTCCTGGATCCTCTTGTTTGGAGGAGCAGTTTAGAAATATGGAACACACAACTTCCACTTCCCACACAGTGCACCTGAATAAACAATGATTATTGTAATGAGTGTTACTGTCTTATACTTGTGATCTACCCTCTGGTAATACAAACTAACAACAGAGTAGATACAACAATGAGCATTGAAGAGCTGGCATGCTAAAATAACCAAGACAAACAAGTCAGTTGCACATATAGATATGGATGAAGGTAATCAGATTTGGAAAAACATAATTTTGGCCTTTATTTCACCAAGCCCAGGAATGCTGAGTTCGGTGTGTAATTTGTGTCCAGTGCTGAGGGGCTCCATTTCTGCCCCTCTGTGATTTGGATGTCAGAAGGTGGATCTGTTAATGAGTGACATCATTGCAAATTACAGAATCACAAACTGGTTAGAAAACTATCCAAAAGTCACATTCATCCACATTTTCTTACTATTAATATCCCTAGCAATATTTTTCAATAATTAGACATACTATGATTCTGGAAGCTGGAAATATATTTAACATTTAGTGTCTAGTTTAAGTCCTATAGAACAAAGTAAAATATTGGGGAACAGGTAAGTTGCTCATGTGGCTGAAACAAATGGACTTGCTGATATTTTACCATGTTTCACCTTTATAAATGACAATTTTAAATGATTCAATCCAATAGTTCATAGAAAGCCAGGTCTAAGGATATGGGAGGGTCTGTTACCCTCTTCTCTAGAGCCTTACTATTTAATGTGTGACTAAGTACAGCTGCATCAGCATCACCTGGAAGCATGTTAAAAAATACAAAATCTATACTGGGCATGGTGGCACATGCCTATACATAGGAGGCTGAGACAGGAGTATTGCAGCTTCCAGGACAGCTTCACTAATTTAGCAAGACCCTCAGCAACTTAGCAAAACCTTGTTTCAAAATAATAAATAAAATAGAACTGGGGGTATAGCTCAGAGGTAGAATGCCCCTGGGTCCAATCCCCAGTACCCCCCACCACACACACACTGAACATGGGTCTAACATTGGATCTAATGTACCAGAATCTGCATTATAATAGGATCCCCAGGTGATTAGTGTTTACATTATAGTTTGAGGAGCAGCATTCTAGAACAATGAATGCAGCTACACAGAAAGTTGTAGTTAAACTATGAGACAGATGTACAAAAAAGCAAACATAATAGAACAGTAGTTTACAAAGATAGTTATGTTATTTTTAATATTTCAATTAATAAAAAACCTTACTTGAAGTTATGTATATTGCCAGGGATCTGCCTGCATTTCATGTCAGCCTGGCCATTCAGGGCTAGGTCATTCAGGGGAAGGGAGGCAAGGAAGGACGGAGGAAGGGCAAAACCTCACGTGTCCTTCACTTATGCCACCGAGGCTCAGGGGCCTTAAACCTCAGTGTCTCTGCCTGTCATCCTTCTCCTCTCACCACCCCCAGTCCCCAGGCCTTGGCAGATCTGGCAGCAACTTCCTTCTCTGTTCCACCAAATCCTCTGGATGGTCTGGCTGTTCTTTTGTCAGGAGTTTTTTATACTGGAGACTGAACCCAGGAGCATTCTATCTCCAAGCTACACCCCCAGACCTTTTTATAATTTGTTGTGAAACAGGGTCTCCTTAGGTTGCTGAGAGTCTTGCTACCTTGCTGAGGCAGTACTCGAATCTGCGATCCTCTTGTCTCAGCCTCCCAAGTACTGGGATTATAGGTATGTGCCACATTGCTTGGCCGTACCAGTAGTTTTTACATAAATTTTATATTAAAAACCTGCAGTGTCAATGAGTGCCCCCGCGCCCCCTCAAGAAGCAGTGTGAATAGAAGTCTATGCTTCAGGAGTTAAGCCTTGGCTCGAAACTCAGTTCTGTCTTTTCTGGCTGTATCCCCTTGGGGTTGGACAAGTTTTTTACATTTCTGAGACTGAAACCCCCCTAGGTGTGGTAACACTGCCTTCCCATGGGGATATTGTAAATTAAATGGGATATATGAATATGCTTGGGACATTGATTAGTTTCCTTTTCCTCTGGGATTTAAATGAAGAAGAAAAGAACAAGAAGGAACAGAGAAGAGGAGAGAGATGAAAATTGGGGGAGGCACAGTCCATTTTCTTATAATAACCATATGCAGTTGTTTTGGTCACAATTGTATTCCTCATGCTCATGCTTGGCATAGTTTTTTTTTTTTTCACAGAAAAGTAGTGGGAATTAGCATTCATTAAATGAATAAAACAGTCCCTGAAGCTTCTGTGCTTTCTTCATGTTTAAGAAAGTAGAGGAAAAGTTTTGCCATGTGAACTCTTCAGTAGTTAAAAAATGTGGCTGCTTAAATTGCTTGCAGAGAGTGGAGACAATGGCTAAGAAGACAAGACATCCCCTGCAGCTGGTAGGAGAAAATAAATGAGACCCAGGTGAAATGAAATGTTTCACCTAGGTAAAACCAAGGGACCCAGGTGAAGCCAAATATTATCCCTAGAAGATTATGCCAATTGACAGCTCTGGCTCCCTAAATTTCTATTTACCAAATCTCTAGCATTTTAATTCCGACCCTCATTTCCTTCTTCAGCCCAAAGAAATGTGCTCACACTAGAGTCCTTGTGGCCAAAATTGATGTGTCATTTACTGAACTAGGGAGGAAATCCATTCCTATTCGTATGCTCAGATAGCATGACTTGCTATCATTTGTGGGTTATTCAGGAAAGAATAAGACATGAAAAATCAGCCCACAGCTCCAGTGCATTATGTGTACAGCACTCCAAGACCACCAGGCATTTCTTACAGCTTTTACACTCTAAATCATATGATGATGAATGTTGTCTTTTGTTCTGAGATAAGGTGGAGCAGGATGATGAAGACGATGACCTGGGGTTGGGGCATTCCTTTCTGTCTTAGTCAGAATCTAACCACCACCAAATGGGATAATAATAATAATGGTTTTCATACATCTGATAAAAAGTGTGATAGTTTTCTTGTCTTTCTTGTAGATCAAAGGAAGACCTACAATTACTATAGCACATTACCATTCACAAGTGACAAAAAATATGGGGAATTTGGAAGAGAGGCTTCTAAAAACTTCACAGAAATGAGCCAGAAAATTGAATCAATGGTAAGCAGTTTTTTTTTCTCCACTTTCAGGACATTTGCTGTCACTTTTTTACCATATATTCTAGTATGCTAGCTTCTGAAATTCAATTGATCCTTGTATACCTTTCAAAATAGTAAGAGGGATATAAAGCAAAACTGGCGATACATGACTTAGCAGAGTATGCCGTGCAAGGCTGATCCATTCATTTATGTCCTTCCTACTCACCATTCATTAGCTAGTGCAACATTCTTTTTTTTTTTTTGGTAGTGAATATTGATTCCAGGGGTGTTCTACCTCTGAGTTAAACCCCCAGTCCTGTTTTAGTTTTTATTTTGAAATAGGATCTCACTAAGTTGGTGAGGGTCTTGCTAGATTGTCGAGGCTGGCCTTAAACCTTCAATGTTCCTGCCTCCGTCTCTTAAGTACTGGGATTACAGGTGTGTGCCACCATGCCCAGCTGCTAGTATAGCATTCTTGATCAGTAGAGTTCAGAAATGCAGGGAATATGAGGATGGCCCAAATATGGCTGTTGTATCCTTGACTTCCTACAGAAGAGACCCTGAGCCAAAGATTGCCAAAACCCATATGTGAATAGTATTTTAGGTTTTAAAAATATCTAACTTGGGCCAAATTTTTATATATAAGTCTACAGGAAATGCATGGATTCTGATCTCTAAGGAATCAGCCTTCATTCTGAGCCATATATCAAATATTTAAGAAACTAGAAAAATTAGTAGAATAGGTCAAATGAACGAGGGCCTGTGTGATGAATTATTATTATCAGATTAAAGAATAACTTGGATTTTTCCTGATAGTCTGTGAGGTATTTAGTGGTATAATGTGATGAAAAGAACACTGAACTAGGGAGCCAGGAGCAGTGGTGCATGCCTGTAATCCCAGTACTTGGGAGGCTGAGACAGGAGGATCATAGATTCGAGGCCAGCCTCTGCAATATAGTGAGACCCCATTTCAAAATAAAAAATAAAACGTGCTGGAGATATACCTCAGAGGTAGAATGCTCCTAGGTTCAATCCCCAGTACCATACACACACATACACCAACAACAACAAAAACAAAAACACACAACTAGAAGTTGGGACATCTAGTTCTAATATCATTTACTTACGTCAGTGATGTATCATTTGGCACAACACTTTATCATTTTGGACCAACTTCCTCATATGAAAATTAAGGTATTAAATTATATAATTTCCAAATTTTCTTCCAGTTCCAATATCTTGAATAATAACAGAATGGAAGTGACCTCTGTTAGTCTGTTTTCTTTATTATAATGAAATACGTGAGGCAAGCTACTTCATAAAGAGGCTTATTTTGGTTTACAGTTCTGAAGGTACGAATTCTAGGGGTCACATCTGATGATGGCCTTCTTGCTGGCAGAGTCGCAAGGGTGGCCCAGGGCATCACATGGCAAGAGACCTCCTCCTTCCTTCCTGCCTGACTTCTTGCCTCCCTCCCTTTCTCTCCCTTCCTTCCTTCCTTCCTTCCTTCCTTCCTTCTTTCTCTCTGACTTTCTTTCTTTCTTTCTCTTTCTTCCTTTCTTACCCTTTTTTCCTTTCTTTCCTTTCTTCTTTCTTTCATCAGGAATTGAATCCAGGGTCATTCTACTCCAGGGTCATTCTACTACTGAGCTCTATCCCCAGCCATTTTTTTTTAACTTTTTATGTTGAGATGGGGTCTCACTAAACTGCTGAGGCTGGCCTTGAGCTTGTGATTCTCCTGCCTCAGCCTCCTCAGTAGCTGGGATTACAGGAGTGTGCTGCTGCACCTGGCTCTCCCTCTCTTCTTTTATAGACACCAGGATTCAGTCATAGGGCTCCACTAAAATAACCTTACCTAATCCTAATTAAGTTGCAAATGTCCCATCTCTTAACACAACAGTCTGATTAAATGTGCACTCTTTTAATACAATGGGGATTAAATTTCAAAACATGAAGACTTGGGAGACATTCAAGCCATATCCAAAGTATGATTGTACACTCCTCCTGCCCCCAGAAACTGTAGCAGACTGGGAGCCAGAGGATTTGGCCACTTTGCTGAGGAGGAGGTCAAATCCTGGTTGCATTTGCACTTGCAAACAGCCAATCAGAAGAATACATGAAGAAGCTCTTCTCTAAACTGAATGCATATATAAGAACAAAGGAAAGGAATTGGAACTTAAAAATGTCAAGAAAAGATGCAACTATTTCCCATGTTCTTTGTAACATTTGCCAAAATCCAGATCTGGATTGATGTAAATCTAAAAGATTTACATCTAAAAGAGAGGGCTCTTTAATACCTTCAAAATTAATAATAGTTTTAAAATTACTTGATAAAAATAAACACTTAAACTTCCAAGTAAATAACTATTTATAGGACTTGGCTGTAGTGTGCTGATAACTGTAGGAACTGCCCTACTCAGGATTCTATGAAATGTAATAAAGAATAAAAGGCACATTGTTTCTCTCAATTAATCACCAGCTCCTAGTAATTGTGTCTAGTAAACATTCGCACACTGAAAACAAGAAGCACTTGGAATATTTACTTACCTAAATTCCTAATTTAAAAAATTAAAGCTGGGTGTGGTTTCACATGACTATAATCTCAGCTCCTCAGGCAGCTGAGGCAGGAGGATCTCAAGTTGGAGGTCAGCCTGGGAAACTTAGCAAGACCCTGTCTCAAAATAAAAAATAAAAAGAGCTGGGGATGCAGCTCACTTACCTAGCTGTGTAAGACCCTGGGTTCAATCTCTGGTACTGAAAAAAATAGTTCTCTAGAATTCTTATTTATAGTAGTAAGGAATATCTCCACAAAATACACTTTCCCATCTAACTAGAACAAACCTCATAGGTCACAGATGTGTTTGTTCACATTGTGGTTCATACAGGCCTTTCTACCAGCACCTGAAGAGCTGACATAGGTACAGTGCCAGTATAATAGTGCACAGTTTTTTCAATGAGTTTGAGAACCACTTGACACTACTATGCACTCATTGCTATGACCCCACTGCCACTTGACGGAATTATTTCATTTCTTTTTTCTATCTGTGGTGAAATCTTTATCTCAGCATACAAATATTTGCTTTTACTTTTCAAGAAACCACATGTTCATTTTCCTTGATGTCTCTCTGAGGACTCCAGCAGCTGCCACTTCTGGCCCCCAGCTCTTACCATTCCTAAGGAAGAGTTTAGTTGAAACCCCTGGGTCAAATACCAACAAAGACTCCTCAAGTTCAGCACATTGTGAAATGTTAGTCCATGTTTTTTTGTTTTGTCTCACTTTAAAACTTTCCTAGAGCTTTGAGTTAACTTGTAGAATTTCAGAGAATTGTTCTTGCTGATACATTTCAAATATTTTTTGAACAGGTGAGAAAGGCATTTCATAAATATCCATTAAGGGGAGAACTTGTCAAGTCTCACATTCTCAAGTTCAGGTATGTAGAACCAAAATGCTGACTTTTGAATTTAATTTAAAACTGAAGCTGTTAACCTGCTCTGCAATACATATGTTTTAAAGTATTAATATGCATTCAAAAACATGTATTTGGCCTCTGTCTTGTGTAAGTCATGGCTTACAATGTCCTTTACTCATTCTCTAAATCTGAAAGTAAGCATTTGCAAGATGCTTGTTGGGGACAGAGGTGTAGTCAGTGCCAATGTTCTAAAATTGTTTTTTGGGAAACTCAAACCAACACAATTAGGGACCTAACACACATCCCCTGGTTTAATAGTAGTGGCCTATGTAAACAGTGGAGTAAATGAGATTTGTCTTCAACTTTTGGTTCTTTTCCTTACCAATTTTATTTACTTTTTTTCTACTCTACCTCTTTATGCTCCAAATATTTATGTAAGAGGATCTCAGATCTGTTAATCAACTGTCAATAGACAAGTTCAGACCATAACACTTAAAGGAAAAATATGAGGATTTAAAATAATATGTATTAATAGAAATTACTCATAGTTTTCAAAAATAGGAAAGTGACTACTTGCAGTATATTTCAATGACAAAACTCTTAAGAGTTACTTCCCAATCTATTGCTTAGTTGACATCTCTGAAGTATTACTTTGACCATTTTATCCTGAAAATTCTGTATGCTCTGGCGTTTGAGATAGTATATTTTCTTGGATCTACCTCTACTTTGATCTTTACATTTTCATTCTCTCAAAGGAACCTCACCTACCCACATGACTTTATTTACTATGGGAACCCAAGTTTCTATCTCCAGTCTGAACTACCTTCTTGATCTCTATAACATGCCTGTCCATGCATACCTCCACAGGAAATTCCATAGAAAATTCCTTAATTCAAGGAGAATCCAATTACGCTACTGAGAAACTTGGAAGTCATCTTACACACCTCCCTTTCCCAGGCCTCTCAGAGTCCATAAAGTAACCAAGTTCTACCAATTCTGTTTTCCAAATCGCTTTCCAATTTATTCACTTCTTCATCACAGTAATGTCACTACTGCTACTCATTGTTCTTTCTTTTGTTACTGGAATAGTAAGAAGAATGAGTTTATTGGAAACACAAAGTCAGTTTTAGGGATGTTAAAATACTAAGGGAGCCTGAAAAATGAGTCTGACCTGCTGGAGGGAAAGGGAATTGAGTTGAAGATACACATTTGCTCATTGTCAACTAAAAATATTAGAGAACATGGGTGTAAAATTCTAGGAAAAGGGTAATGCAAAAGAAAAATAGGGATGATCAAAAAATCTTTAAGGACAGCAATATTTAAGGGGACAGAAGAAAAATAGAAATCATTTTAGAGAAGTGGCAGGAAAAAAAAATTTAAGAGAGGCATCACTGATGCTAAAGATAGGAAACTTCAAGGAGTGAGTGGTCAGCATCAAATACTTCTGAGCCCACCTAACAAAAAAGCTGAAGAGAGTGCTGGATATGTCAATGAGGAGGCCATTAGTGTTCCAATAGGAAAACAACTAAATGGCTGGGTGTGATGGCACACACCTGTAATCCAAGTAACTTGGGAAGCTGAGAGAGGAGGATTGCAGGTTCGAGGCCAGCCTCAGCAACTTAGCAAAATCCTGTTTTAAAATAAAAAGGACTGAAGGTGTAGCTCAGAGGTAGAATGCCCCTGGGTTCAATCCCAGGTACCAAAAAAAAAAAAAAAAAAAAAAAGAAGAAGAAGAACAAGGAAAAAGAACTCAATGGAAATGAAGGGGAGAAGCAGGCTGTAATGAACTAAATATGAGGCACAGTGTAATTTACCCTTTCAAGAAGGGTTGCTGTGATAAAAAGCGTGAGTGATAAATTAAGTAGTGAGGTAGAGAGGGTTTTGTTTGTTTTTTATTTTATCACCCAGCCAGAATGGAACTAGTTTCAGAGAAAGAAGGACTAAGTAATTAATAGTACAGGGTTGCTGAGGCAGTGAAAAGGATTGAAATAGATAAAAATAATATCTTTACAGTCCTATTTTCTTGCAGATTACAAAAACAATATAAAATTTTATAAAATTCAAGTAACAGTATTATAAAGAAGAGAAAGTGAAAGCGTCTGTCTACCAGTTCCATCCCCAGAAATAAGGATTATTTCTTAAAGAATAGGATTATTTCTTGCACTCTTAAGATTTTTTTCTGGTCACCATTATAATGACTGTATGTAGGTCTATTTTATTCTTTAACTCACTGTATAATATTTTATTACAGGTATGTGTGCATGTTAATTTAGCCAATGCCCTACTGATAGGCACTTGGGTTGTAGTACCCCTCCACTAAAAAAAGAGTGCATTTGAATATTTAATTTCTAAAAGTGGCAAATACTGTGTCAGTGAGAATGCATATTCAAATTTATAATAGATAAACAAAACCAACCTCCTAAAATAGGGCTCTTGCTTGTATTCCCATTTGCAGGTTATGGAAGTAAGATTTGAGGCAGTGTGTAGTGAGGAGTGAGATTCTGTGGGAACTGACTGAAAAGAAGGGGGTAGAGTAGCTGGCAGGATGATTTCCAGGTCAATAAAAATATAAATATAAATAGCACTAATACTCTCTCTTGAAAAATACAATCACATGAAAACTTAAAATTCGGTGAAGCTTCCTAAAAGCCTTAGGATTAAGAGTTGTTTGCAGAGCCTGAAGGTAGAAAAAGAGGTGAGTGGATTTAAGTCATAGGAATTAAGCTTGAAAGCCAGAAGTACCATTAATTTCATATTTACCATACATTATATTTGATAATTTTGAATGGTTGATAAGTGTCTTTTTATATTAATAGCCATGAATGTAACAAGACTCTTTGATGGTAAGGAATACCCTACCATTAGGGTGGCTGAGTAGGGGTCCAGTACATAATAAACAACAGGAATATAGAAGAAAACATTTATGAATATGTGTGTTTCAAGTGAATAATAAAGAAAAACAAGGTTGTGATATTACCATAAATCAACCAGCTTCTTTCCTTCTTTTATCACTCCTTTTCCCCCCTCTTCGCCCTCCCCTTCCTTCCTTCCTTCCTTGTTTTTTGGTCCATAGTCAAGAGGAGCAGGAAGTTTTGGCTCATATGTTGCTGATTTTTAAGATTCGTGCAACTGAGGATCCTGGAGCCACTAATTATATTATTCAACACGTTCTACACAACAGGCTGCAAAATTCTGTAGGACACCCTAAGGTTGACCCTAAAGCAGTTGAAATTAAAAGTAAGTTGATTTTTAAATTTTGCTTATTTCTCTTACATATAACAATTCCATGTTAGGTTTGGGAACTTATTTTTAAATTTTTAGATTTTTTTAAAAAATTCTGGGGTCTTTGCACCAACAGGACATTGCTTTGGAAGTGAATTGGTCCCAATGAAGTATTTTAGTTTTTAAAGTATATTGAACCTGTGCCTCCCATGCACGCTTGTCATTCATTCCTGGGCAGTTTCTTCTATACTGGGCCTTATACTTTGGTAATAGAATACAATTATAAATGGAGAAAGTGGCTTTGTGTATCCCTCTTTTTTCTCTTATTGCATCCATTTTATATTCTGTGAATACAATGTATGAAAAAGTTCATGCCACCTAGATATTTGCTTTCAGATGTCATAAGTATACCTTGTCATAGCTTCTTTCCTTAGACCACTCATCAATGAGAAATTATAACTTACACTTACTTTTGGTGTATTTTACAACTAAGGCTTTGAAATCTAGTGTGCATTTTATATTGATGCACATTTTAAGTTAGACCAACCACACTTCAGGAGCTCCCTGGCCACATGTGGTTAGTGGATACAGTAGTAAATATGGCAGCACTAGAAACTATGCAGTAAGAGACAAGCAGAGAAAATGAATAACAACTACTAATATGGAAGCTGATAGATCTAAGGAGAGGCCCAAACTGACAGTCAGCCACCCTTAGGAAGGAAGCTTCAGCTGTCATAGGGCCAGCTACATAATTTGTGCAAAATAAAAACACCAGCAAAAAAAGTGCTGTTAAAAGTACTAAAATATAAGACTTTTCTTACTTCCATGGTCTCTCTCTCTCTCAAATATTTATAGTGCTTTTACTTACCAATAATTAATGTTATTCTGAGTGAAAACAGTTGAATTTTAAAATTACTAGCATGAGTTTTCCTGTTCATCTTTACATCATGCAATTTCAGTGCTAAATGCAAGTGTAAGCTCATTTAGCGTGTATGTGGACTCGTGAAAGTTATGCAACTTTATTTCGCAGTTCACTCATCCAAGTACAGTTGGCCTTTCATGGGTTTCACATCCATAGATTCAAACAAGTAAAATATATTTGGAAACTTGAAATATTTGGGAAAAAACTGTGTGCTGAAAGTGTACAGATTTTTTTCTTGTTATTATTCCCTGAACAATACAGTATAACAGCTATTTACAGAGCTTTAACATTATATTAGGTATTATAATTACTCTAGAGATGATTTAAAGTATATGTGTGTTGGTTGTATGTAAATACGACACCGTTTTATATAAGGGCCTTGAGCATCAGTGGATTTTGGTATCTGCAGCGGTATCCTGGAACTAATCCCCTATGGATACGGAAGGATGACTGCATTTCATTTTTGTTCCCAATTGAAGGAAACAGTATACAAATCTAAGTTGACTACTTTCATTTCCCTTCTTTATATGGCACATCCTACCAGCGCTTTCTATCTTCAGCTTACTGGTGAGTGAGGAAGGACTAAAGGGAGAAGAAATTCTGGTTTCCCTATCTTTCCCTTTCTTTCTGAATCATTATTTTTAGCAAAAGCCATTGGCCAATGCTCAGAGAAGTAACAGGAACAAGAAAGGAAACGATAGGGTCTCAAGTTTTTGTGTTTATTAGAATGCCATTGCCTTCTTTCTAAGCAAGTTCTGGTTCAAATTGAACACTTGGGCTCCTGGGACTTTCAGTGTCCCTTTCTTAGGGATAGGCATAAAACACATATCTTGTACTTCTTTGAGTCTTGCTAAACTCCCACACTTTGTGGGTGAAATTCTGATTTCATAGGGCATTGTGAACGATAAATGCAAATGCAGTGGCAAGAAACCATGGGCAATCAGGAATGGTGGTGCACTCCTGTAATCCTGGTACTTGGGAGGGTGAGCCAGGAGGATCGCAGATTTGAGACCAGCCTCAGCAACTTAACAAGACCCTCAGCAACTTAGTGATACCCTGTTTCAAAATAAAAAAAAAATAATAAAAAGGACTGGGGGTGTAGCATAGAGGTAGAATGTACCTGGGTTTACTCCCCAGTAAAATAAATAAATAAATAAATGACACACAAATTGTGTGTATCTCTTCTGCTCACACCATGGTCCATTATCCTATAGGACTTCACTTCAAAACACAAGTTACAAGATAAAAATTTTTTTTGTGGTACTAAGGATTTAACCCAGGGGCATTCTACCTCCAAGCTGTGTTCTCAGGTCTATTTTAGTTTTATTTGGAAACAGGGTCTCACTAGTTTGATGAGAGTTTCACTACTTGCTGAGGCTGTCCTTGAACCTGCAATCCAAGATAAAATTTTTAAGAATTTCAGGACATAGCTGGCGGTGGTAGCCCACACCTGTAATCCCAGTACATGGGAGGCTGAGGCAGGAGTTTCGCAGGTTTGAGACCAGCAAAGGGTGGCTCAGAGAGACCCTGTTTCAAAGTAAAATATAAATAAAAAGGACTGGGAGTGTAGCTCAGAAGTGGAACCCCCCTGGGATCAATCCCCAGCAACACACACACACACAATTTCAGGACAGCAACTGCAAAGCATTAAACCAAGCACTATACCCTCTTGAGTGTGGGACCCAGTGCAGTTTCATGAGTTATGCGTCCATGAAGCCTGCCTTGTCAGTAGTATCAACCTACAAAGCTGGAACTTCCCCTTGGAAGAGCTTGGGATAGAGAAGAACAGGTTATTTGAAACAGCCATATGAAGAAAGTCAGAGAGATGAACAAATTTCCAGAAAACTAATACTACTAAATACTGAAAAAAATGTGCAGATTCATATTTTTGCATTTAGAACATAAATCCTGCCAAGTTTAAATAGAATAATTTTGATCATTGGAAACCTATGAGTCAGGAAATGTGAAAGCTTGGAGTATTAAGTGTTTATTGGTTGGGTTAGTGTTTACACAGGTGTAGGTCCTGATTGCTGAGAAGTCAACAATCGAGAAAGTCATTGGCTTGAATTGAATGACAATTTGAAGGCAGACTATCTTTCTAAAACTTCAACAGAAAGACCTAGAAAGGGGTGACATTGTTTTAAATACAAGTGAGAACCAATTCATGGAGCTGCCACTCACACGTGTTATACAGTGGGATTCTGCTTATGAGCTTAGTAAACTAATGTGAAATAATGGTTAGTAAAAAAGATCATTCCATTTCAGGAATTAGTACTATGGTTTAGATCAGTATTTCCCGAAGAGGAGCTGTGGACTACCTGCATCTTATTTCCTGGTGCAAATATTTGTTAAACCCCGAGTATAGGACAAAGGGTCCGAGACCACCCGACTCAGCTAAACTTTTATTGGCCGCTGCAGCTACCATTCTCCAAAAAAGACAGAAAACGGCAGCCCCTCACTAAGTTACAATCAGTCTTATATAGTAAGCGAGCTAGTTACAGAAGCAGATTCTGTGGATTATTGTTTAAAATTAGCCAATCACAACAATTTATTCCTTATTTAGGAGGAAGCGGTAGAATTAGGGGCGTGGGCTGGGTAGCGGGAACGGTTACAGGGCTTTTCCTTGGTCGTTAGCATAGCTATGTCGGCCGAAGGCCAGGAGGTAAGTTAGTAGTCAGGGAGTCTAATTAGGGTAGGAAGCGGGACTAAGAAAAATTACATTTAGGACACATTACCACATATTTTTGTTCTGGGCTTCAACACTAAATCAGAACAACTGGGAAGGGAACAGGAGTTTACATTGTGAATATGCTCCCTGCGTGGCTGCTGTCCACATTAAGGTTAAAAGCGCCCTGTTCATGTCTCCTCCCCTATCCAAAGCAATGACAATACTATGTTTATGACAAATTAACCATGCTGCTTTCTTTATAACCCAGAGATACCATCTTAAAGTGGAGTTGAGTAGCCTGTTAGTGTTTGAAATACTCAGAGGCATAGTGCAATTCCGATGTGCTGACCTTGTTTGATTCACTGTTTCTGTGTATTTCAGAAATCAACAAGACAGAATCAGACAACTATTTGAACAATTGTAAGTTTACTATATTTATTGATTGCATTGCTGAATGTAAGAAGTTAACACTCTATCATTTAAGCTTACTTTGTGTTGATATTATAGGCGAGAATAAAATTTGATAAATTTGTGCACAGCTCATGGTGCTTTATCTTATCTCTGAAGCACACTTAGGAATAGCACAATTGGAAGAACTTTGGAGTGGACCTGTGTCCATGTGTGAGTGAGTCCTGCAGCTATTAAAGAAGAGGCAAAAAAATGTTACTTTCCAATGTTCTATTTGCAGATATCTATAAAATACTCTCACAAAAATTTTCTAAAGATTATATCAAAATGATCTGTATGTTAATATTTTTCAACTAGAGGCAGAAGCTAATTGTCATTCTATGGGGTTGAGGTATATTTTTATTAAATTATAGATGGCCTAGACAATATTTTTACTCATATTTGAAAAGTGTTAACTCTAGGCCTAGTTCTTTCCTTCCCAATAGCAGAGAACCCCACCATGATTTAGATAATACATCTACTAGTTACAAAATTAGTATTTACTATGTTTATCTCTAACAAATGGAAGGAAATGTACTACGCAACAGCTCAGAATATTGATTAATTTCTAAACTCAACTAAACATGAAGCCTCTCTCATTATCTAAATGGCATATATTCTTGCCACAAGTATTTACTGGGATCTTCCTGTGTGCTGGTACTGTGTTAGATAATAGGAACACAAAATAAATAAGATATAATCCCTGCAACAAACAGCTCATAATTTAATGGGTTTAGATGCATTAGACTAATGCATGAGCACATAATAGTTCTCAACCAAGGGCATTTTTGTTGCCCAAGGTGTTATGCCCACTGTGGCATTTTTGTCATGATGATAGATAGGGCAGAATGCTACTGACATCTAGTACGTATAGTCAGGGGATCCTGTTGAACATTCTATGACGCACAGACAGCCACCCACCCACAACAAAGAATTATATGGTTCAAAGCACTAGTGGTGCCAAGAAACCCTATGTAAGCAATGTTGAGAAATAAAGTACATAAATATATGTATATATACACACAAACATAAAATGCACACACACAGAGTGATGTTGTTATTGTTATTGTTAAGCAAGTGTGCTTAGTCAGCTTTGTATCTCTGTCACCAAAATAGCTGATAAGAACAACTTCGAAAAGTAAAAATTTATTTGGGCTCACAGGGTCAGAGTTTTCAGTCCTGGGTCATCCAGCCCCACTGATCTGGCCTGGGGTGAGGTGGAACAACATGGCAGAAGATCATGACAGAGGAAAGCCGCTCTGCTCGTGGAAGCAGGGAGGAGAGAGAGAGGTAGCAGAGGGCCAGGAAAAGGTATAGTCCGTAAGGCCATGTCCCCAGTGACCAACTTCCTCCAGCCTCTCCCTCCCTCCATCTCAATAGTCCATTCAAATTATTACAAATTGGATCAAGAGGGCTGTGGCCTCATTAGAGGTCATGATCCAATCATTCCACCTCTAAGAATTGCTGCATTGCCTAACACAGAAGCTTTTGGAGGACATTCCAGACCCAAACCATAACAGGAAGCATCTAGAAGGTCATAACTAATCCAGTTTGGAGGCAGGGAACTGGATATGATGGCATCCGCGGAGAGATCAGAGATCATGGCCGACTTAAATCTTACATGATGAATGGGAATGAACTAAATGAAGCATTAGAGTTTACAGAAAGATAAGCACTTGAGAGAATGTTTGATATTACTGGAAAACAAAGTAGGAGAAATTTGGGATGTAGTAACACAACTTGATGCTGAAAACAACTGTGAATTAGCTCATCATCTCTTTGGCAGGCTGCGGGACACGAAGGAGTAGATCTTCAGGTCTCAGGATCGTTGGTGGGACTGAGGTGGAAGAGGGAGAGTGGCCATGGCAAGTGAGTCTGCGATGGGATGGCATCCACCGCTGTGGAGCAAGCTTGATCAATGACACATGGCTCGTGAGTGCTGCGCACTGCTTTCAAATGTGAGTCCTGAGCCTTGAGAACGAGCAAGGTGAACAAAGTGCACTGGGTTTTGCACTATTTGTGAATTAGCTCATGAATTTTGAGGAAGGTGTTTACCATAAATTAAAGATAACCTGTTTATCACAAAAGGAAGTGGGAAGCTCATACTTTAATAGGAGGTTTTATGATCTGCAAATGAAAACGGTGTCAAAGTACAGTACCATAGATAAATCACCCATCGATAAATACACGATAGTTTGTCAAAGAAAGCAGGAAATTTAAAGTCATCTTAGGACTCTAAACTCGATGTCAAGGAGACGAACTGAGGATCCATCTTTGTTAGAGATGAAGCCTGAGCAGATTTTAGGTTTGGCCCTAGTGGGGAAATTCCATGGAGGAAGAAAGATAAGTATGAAGCAATTTGGAAACAGCAATGAATAGACTGACTAGCTATATTACAAGGAATGGAGGACTTTTCAACCCAGTGTCAAATATCTACAGCATATACAATAGTAAAGCTTTGTGAAATTATTGTGTGCCTTTCCGTGTTTTTAGAGAAATGTGTATGTTTGTGGTTAGAGGACATGAGGTTCATGTGATACATGTAGTTCTCTCATTCTGTACAGGACCTTCATTCCATATGTTCCTTGAAGTCACCAATGCCCCAAAATGTTAAAACGCCCTAGGATCTGGAGTGGACAACTTGATATATAACCTACAGAATGTGCCACACTGGCTTCTACACTTAATCTGACCCCTCAGTCTGATTTTTCAGACTGGAGTTTATTTCTGTAGATAGAAACAATGACTTTAAAAAGGAAAACTCATATTTTTACTTGCAGACTAAGCTATTTCATATAAACCATTAGATTGGTAACATGGTAAACTAGAATTTATTCTTGGTTTTTTTTCCCTAGGTATAAGGACCCAGCCAGATGGACTGCTTCCTTTGGAGTAACAATAAATCCTCCGAAAATGCAAAGACGCATCCGGAGGATAATTGTCCACGAACAATACAAATACCCATCACATGACTATGATATTGCACTTGCAGAACTTTCTACTCCTGTTTCCTACACAAATGCAGTACATAAAATCTGTCTCCCTGATGCAAACCATGAGTTCCACGCAGGGGAAGAGATGTTTGTGACAGGATTTGGAGCAGTGCAACACGAGGGTGGGCATCTGAATTAAAACTCAAATCATAGTAACCTAATTTGGTATACTAAGGGATTTAGTATTCTAAGGCATTTGAAGGACAGAGTGTTATTATGCCAAAGTATGTTGATTTTTTATATGGACCTGGGCTAACTCAGGCTCTTTGTCATTTCAAAGACACATAAATTCCTTCCCACCTCAGGTTACTACTATTAAATGCATCAGTAATGATGATGGTAAAGTGTCTGAAAGAGCAAATATAAGCTGGGTGCAGTGGTGCACCTATAATCTCAGTACTTGGGAAGCTGAGACAGAAGGATCACAGGTTCGATCCCTTTTAAAAATAAAAAATAAAAAGGGCTGGAGGTATAACTCAGAGGTAGAATACCCCTGAGTTCAATCCCTAGTACGAAAAAAAAAAAAACCAGAAAGAAAGGAAAAGCAAATATCCTAAATATCCTAGCCACCGAACTTTTTGCTAGATAATTAACCACTTAAGAGATTTGGAGCCAGGCATGGTGACACACACCTGTAATCCCAGTACTTGGGAGGCTGAGACAGGAGGATCACAGATTCAAAGGCAGCCTCAGCAACTTAGCGAGGCTCTCAGCAACTTAGTGAGACCCTGTTTCCAAATAAAAATAATAAAATAGGGCTGGGGGTGTAACTCAAAGGTAGAATGCCCTTGGGTTCAATCCTCAGCACCATACCCACGAAAAGTTTTGGGATCATAATATACCTGATTTTGAAGATCAGAGGATCATAAAACCACAATTCTTCCTAAACAAAATATCCTAATCATGATGATGGAGTAGAACTTACTAAACAATTTGAGGTTCTTTCCTAGACACCTAGATTTTCATTTAAATGAGTTAGGAAAGAACTCTTTCCCCAAATGTTATGGTGTCTAAAACATATATATCCTAAGATTCTTTACTACCATCTTTATCTAATAATTATGAAAGGCTTTATTTATACCTACAAATAAGAGGACTTTTTTTCCCTTTAGGTGGCACTCAGAATCAATTTCGGCAAGTAGAGGTGGAATACATAAGCACAGAAACCTGCAATAGGCCTGAAGTTTACAATGGTGCCATAACTCATACAATGTTATGTGCTGGCTCCATGCAGGGAAAAAGAGATGCGTGTCAGGTAAGTGTTTTTACCTATTAGTATGCTGCATAATTTTTTGTTCATCTCTTTTAAAAAATAACTATAGATTCATAGGAAATTGCAAAGATATCACAGAAGAGTCACATGTATCCCCCATTGGTTACATAGCACATAACTATCTATAGTACAATATAAAAATCTAGAAAATTTACAGTGGTACCAAGTGTGTGGCTAGGTCTTTGGTGTTTTGCACATGTGTAGATTTGTATAACTACCATTGCAGTTAAGATGGAATCTATTCCATTACTACAGAGATCTACCTTAAGAGTAGCGTTTTCAGTTAGGCACAGTGGCACACACCCCTAATCCCAGTGTTTAGGCAACTGAGACAGGAGGATCACAGGTTCAAGGCCAGCCTCAGTAGTTTAGTGAGATCCTCAGCAACCTAGCGAGAGCCTGTTTCAAAATAAAAAATAAAAAGGGCTGGTGGTGTAGCTCAGAGGTAGAATGCCCCTGGGTTCAATTCCCAGTTTAAAAAAAAAAAGGGTAACACTCTACCTTAAACATCTGGAAATCATTCATTTGTCCTCCATGTCTATAATTTTGTAATTTCCAGAACATTACATAAATAACACCATACCGTAATATTTTTTGGAATTCCGTTTTTATTTTTCTACTTTTTATACTTTTATTGGTGCATTATAGTCTCACATCATAATGTAGTTGACAGTGGTAGTGACATCCATGCACACAGCACTTGGTGAGTTTTCCTCTGGCTCCCTCCCTCTCCCTCCCTTCCCCATACAAGATATTGAAATTGGCATTGATATTCTCATATATGTATATAATGTCAGTGGAAATATTTTCTAATGTTTTGACTATCTCTTTGTAGGAAAATTTGAGTGGTTCCTCTAAGTTATGTGTGTTTATGTACAACTTATCACAGCCTATTGGTATTGACATTTCATTTGTTTAGTGGAGTGGAGAATAGAAAACTTATCTTTCCTTAAGCCTCTTTACCCTTCCCTCATTGTAACATTAAATATTAATGAATATAAATATTAAATTTTCCTCTGTATTTTGAGAACCAATCAGAGAATGTTTTCTCCAAAATATAACCATTTTCATGGTTATATTTTCAAGAGGAAAAGTCTGTTACTCATAATTTTGTTCTTTCCTCTTTCCTGAATTGCTGATTCCTTTTTGTTTCATCATGTCTTTTCTGTTTTAGAAACCTCCTTTAGCCATTCTTTTGTTTTCGTGTGTGTGTGTGTGTGTGTGTGTGTGTGTGTGTGTGTGTGTTACTGGGGATTGAACCTGGGGCATTTTACCTCTGAGCTACACTCCCAGTTCTTTTCGGGTTTTTGAAACAGGGTCTCACTCGGTTCCTGAGGGCCTCGTTAAATTGCTGAAGCTGTCTTTAAGTTTTGTTTCCCTTCATTTCTGAAGCATAATTTTTCCAGATGTAGAATTTAGGATTGACAGGTGTTTTTCTTTCAGCATTTGAATCATGGCTAGATATGATTTCTTTTTTTTTTTGAGGTACCGGGGATTGAACGCAGGGGCGTTCTACCTCCGCGCTACGCCCCCGGCCCTATTTTTTATGCTTTATTTTGAAACCGGGTCTCACGAAGTTGCGGAGGGCCTCACTAAGGAGAGAGACAGAGAGAGACAGAGACAGAGAGAGAGCGAGAGCTGAGGCTGGCCGCGAACCCGGATCCTCTGGTCTCCGCCTCCCAAAGTACTAGGATTACAAGCGTGCGCCACCACTCCCGGCACTAGATATGATTTCTGAGAGGAATCTGCTCTTATTGGAATTTTTCTTTTCCTATAGATGAAGGCATAATTTCTCTCTTGCTCTGTTCAAGAGTTTGTCTTTAGTTTTCAGGAGTTTGATTAGGTGTCTTGGCATAGTTTTTTGGGGGGGTTTATCCTGTTTGAGATTTGCTTGACTTTTTGAATCTGTAGGTTTATATACTTTGCCAAATTTGGGAAATTTTCTACCATCTTTTTTTTTTTTTTGAGTATTTTTTAGCCCTGCCTTCTTCCTCCTCTTTTTCTGGGGTTTCAATGATGGGAATGTTAATTTTTATTTATTTATTTTTGCAGTACTGAGGATTGAACCCAGGGGCATTCTACCTCCAAGCTACACCTCCAGCCCTATTATTTATTCTTTATTTTGAAGCAGGGTCTCACTAAGTTGTGGAGGGCCTCACTAAGTGGCTGAGGCTGGCCGTGAACCTGCAATCCTCCTGTCTCAGCCTTCCAAGTACTGGGATTACAAGTGTGTGCCACCACGCCTGGCAGGAATGTTAATTTTTTGTTATCATCCCAGAAGTTCCTGAGATTCTACTTTTTTTTTTTTTTTTGAGGTACTGGGGATTGAACACGGGCGTTCTACCTCCGCGCTACGTCCCCGGCCCTATTTTTTATACTTTATTTTGAAACTGGGTCTCACGAAATTGCGGAGGGCTCACTAAGTAGAGAGAGAGAGAGACAGGGAGGGAGGGAGAGAGAGAGAGAGAGAGAGAGAGAGAGAGGAGAGAGAGAGAGATTGATCGCACGCGCATGCGCGCTGAGGCTGGCCGCGAACCCGGATCCTCCGGTCTCTGCCTCCCAAAGTACTGGGATTACAAGCGAGCGCCACCACGCCCGGCTGAGATTCTACTTTTATTTCCACCACACTTTCTTTTGTTTAGATTGGGTAATATTTTTCATTCTATCTTTAAATCACCAATTCTTTCCTTTGTCATCCCCATTCCTCTGTTAAGCTCATCCACAGAGGGTTTTTTGTTGTTGTTGTTGTTTATTTTTTTAATTGTATTTTTTTAGTTCTAGGATTTTTATTTGACTCTACCTTATATGTGCTTTTCTGTTTTTGTTTTTTGCTGGGTTTTCCTTTATTTTTGGTGTATTATTATTATTATTATTATTATTTGTGTGTGTGTGTGTGTGTGGTACCGGGGATTGAACCTAGGGACGTTCTACCTCTGAGCTACACCCCCGGCCCTATTTTTTATCCTTTATTTTGAAACCGGGTCTCACGAAGTTGCAGAGGGCCTCACTAAGTAGCTGAGGCTGGCCACGAACCCACATCCTCCGGTCTCCACCTCCCAAGTACTGGGATTACAAGCGTGCGCCACCACGTCCGGCCTTATTTTTTTAATTTGTCTCAAGCATAGTTTTAATTTTTCATTGGGATGTTTTTTGACGGCTGCTTTAAAATCTTTGTCAGTTAATTGAAACATCTGTATCATTCCATGTTGGTGTCTGTGGAGTACCTTTTCTCATCCATGTTAAGATTGTCCCAGTTCTTTGCATGATAAGTGACTTTCAAATGTGTCCTGGGTATTGGAGTATTATAAGACTCTAGATCTCATTAAATCTTCTGTTTTAGCAGAGCTCTGCTGACATCACACTGAAAGGAAGAGGTGGGGTGTGGGGTGGGATTGCCTCCTTCCCCACTCATCTTCCTTTGTTACCCAGGTTGGGGACTAGTACCCCATTATTGCTGCGTGAAGTGGAATTTCAGACTCCCTACCAGGGCCTCTCTGATGACACTGGCCTAGCACCTTCTTATTGCTCCCCTTTGGCCTCCTGACTTCAGAGGGTAATGGCTTCATTATTACTTGGCAGCGTGAAGGTTCTGACTCCCAACTACATCCTCTCTGACATCGCCCTACTGGGAGGGCAAGTTATACACATTGCCACTGGGTGGTGGTCCATGCACTGCACCTGTCGTCACCTTAGGGGAGGTAGGGGAGGACTTTGTTATCACCTGGCAGTTGTGAAAGTCTGGCTGCCCACTCGGCCTACTCTGATGCCAGTGTGATGTAAGACTGGTCCTTCTCACAGTTTGGTAAGCGTGGAAGTGTCTTCCCTTGGCCTTGACTGTCTGCCTAGTCTTCCCAGGCTGCCCCCTTTCTGGTTCTTTGACTATAGAAAGTGGTCATTTCTTGGGGTTTGTTTTTTTGTTTGTTTGGTTGGGGTTTTATTTTTTTGTTGTTGTTACTGGGGATTGAACCCAGGGGCATTCTGCCTTTGAGTTATACCCTTGGTCCCTTTATTTTTTATTATTAAACAGGGTCTTGCTAAGTTGCTGAGCCTGTTCTTGAACCTGTGATCCTCCTACCTCATCCTTCCAAGAACTGGGATTACAGGCATGTGCCACCATGCCCGGCAAGGGCTTTTTAAAAAAAAATCTGCACCTGCTTCCAGATCACCAGGTTGCTGGCTTCTTCAGCTCCAAACCCAGGATATATAAAGCAAAAAGAAAATCCAGGATATTCACTGTATATTTCTTGAGTCCTTAGTTTCTTAGCCCACTTGCTGCCCTTTTCCAGAATTTTTCTATATTTACTTTATTTCTAATGTTCAGGGTTGTTTGCTTATTTTAGCCATGTTTAGCTTGAAGAAAAAGCATGAGTCTATTCCATCTTTGTTGAGAACACAGACATTTTTTAACCCCGATTTTGCTTTCCAGTTTATCAGCTAGTGCTGTCAATTTTATATCTTTGGCAAATATGAAAATGTTGACCTCCTATCTTTATATACATTGTTGATAAAAACTTGGAGGGGGCTAATAAGTGATTTCTTGGGTCTGTCACTAAATACTTCTATAACTTTGGGTTTGTGATTTTATATATTTTTATAAACTTTGTTTCATGTGCTCTCTAAGCTCTTTGAAATTCCACATTATTCTGTATGCTTTCCAATCTAAGCCTATAACATAGTATATCGGTTGTGTCCAAGAATTTCTTTCCCCTAACTTTTCATTTTTTCCTCTCATGCTTTCACAAGAACACTGTGCCTGCATTTGCCAGTGGAATGGAGAAAGGTGCATTGGATGAAAGAGTCTAATGCAACAAACCAAACATTGCTAAAATGACTGCCCCAGAACTGACACTGGGAAAAGAGCCTGTGATGCCGTCAGTGGATCAAGGAAGAAGCAACTGAAGTCAAAGCAGGATAAAGTGTTCATCTGAAAGTGTGACAGGGCATTAGATTTGAACCCAGGGGCATTCTGCCTTTGTGTTACACTCTTGGCCCCTTTTATTTTTATTTTGAAACAGGGTCTCACTAAGTTTTGGGGGCTGGCCTTGAACTTGCATTCCTCCTGTCTCAGCCTCCCAAGTACTAGGATTATAGGTGTGCACCATCATGCCCGACTAGAATCGGTGTTTAGATATTATTCTAGACCTCCTTTTCTCTTAATCGTCTTCATCCTAGTGGCCTCCAACTTTATTAGAACTATTGAAAACATCCTGTACTTTCATGTTTATGATAGTTTGTGATCCTCATTCAACTATCTCAGCCTGTATTTATAGTAACTTCCTAAAAATTTCAGAACATATGTTTGTTCTTATAGTCTTTTATCATTTTTATTATGGAAATTTCAAATGCATGCAAAAGTCAAGAAAACAGTATAACAAATCCTTATGTACCTATCCTTCATGGCCGATCTTATTGGATCCATAATTATCCCCAAGCAATCCCTTCATCCCCCAATCCAAAATTTATTTTGAACTAAGTACCAGATATTATATAATTTTATCTGAGAATATCTAGCTCAGAGATAGAATGCCCCTGGGTTCAATCTCCAGTAAAAAAAAAAAAAAAAAAAAAAAAAATAGAGCTTCAAAGGCAATAGCTTAGTTAAAAACTTTCATTTTCTTCTGAAGATTATACTACTACTCCTATTATTCTGGCTCACCTGCCTAAGGAAAAAGCACATATAAACCATTATAACTTTCACCTTATCTTAACTTCTCTACTCACCAGCCACATGTCATCCAACCGGTGGTAGTAGAACAGACTCTGTATCTTTCTCTGTTTGATATAGGCTAGATGTCATCTCATTCTTCTGCTTGTAATGCTTTTTGACACACAGCTATCTCTTCTTTAAGATATTTTATTTATTCTCAGATTTATTTACTCCTATCTTTTAAGCTGACATACACTTTCTTCCTTTTCTTTTTTATCACTGGCACCTTCTATTTCTTCATCCAAATCTTCTCTGCCTGCATATAGGATTGAGTTTCAATTATAGAAATTATTTGCTTGAGATGCCTTCATGTTGTGCATCTTATCTCTCTAAGAAGATTCTAGGCTCCTAGAAGACAAGGCCCATGTGTTTACCCTCGTTTTATATATCCTACAACATATAAGGGTATTGGTAAATGCTTATTGGTTAATTGATTTAAAAATCAGACACACCATTTCAAATTCAGCTACTATTAATGTTAGTATTTTTACAAAGAGGAAATTAGTATAATGTAGAAGAAAGCACGGTCTTCTGAGTTGAATTGCGATGGATTCCATTTCAAATTCTGCCACTGAATAGCTTGTGATCTCAGGTAAATACTTAATTTCTCTGTGTATCAGTGTCCTTATTGCTAAACTGGAGAAAATGGAAACTAACTCTATGTTTTGTTGCAAGAATTACATGAAGCAATGAGATAATATTAATTAATTAAGAGTTTCATAGAGTGCTAACCACGTAGAATAGTCAATATCCACAGGCCCAGGATCCTGAGGAACGATCAGCCAATACCTTGTTTTTATGACCTGTATAAAGAAACAGACCTCTGGTGTTTGCAAAATAGAAACAATTGGCATTTGTGGTTTCACATATGTATTTCCTAAGTTCTGCTTTGTGCCAGGCTAAGCACTTTACAATCACTTCTTACTTAATCTTCATGATAGCCATTCGGAGGTAAGTATTAGTAAGAGAATTTACAAATAAGTAAGTTAAAGGTCTGAGCCAGCTTGGAAAGCCCAAACTTGAGATCAAAACTCAGGTGTCCAACTCTAATGTCTGTGCTCCTTATCAGCAACAGACTCTTCACCTCTTTGAGGGAGGTTTGCCACACTAATAAGTAGGCAGCTTGTACAGGGAGTTATTCTGTCAGATGTATCAGATAAGTTAAGAATATTGTTCTCCAAAGAGATGAAGCTTCTCATCGCAATGTACTGCACCCTGAGGTTAAGCCAGTTCTCCACGTAGTCAATCTACTCCTCTGTATGGTTTACTGACATAGACGGAGGCCATCACTTCTGAGATCATACTGAAGACTTTTGAAAATTAATGTTTTCATTACATTCTTAACTTAGAAAAATAACAAGTTTGTCTGTAATAAACTGAATAATGATTTACTAATCTCTTCCTCTGCGTTAGGGTGACTCTGGAGGACCACTGGTTGCTTCTGATGCTAGAGATGTCTGGTACCTTGCTGGAGTGGTGAGCTGGGGAGACGAATGCGGGAAACCCAATAAGCCTGGGGTTTACACAAGAGTGACTGCCTTACGGGACTGGATCACTTCCACAACTGGAATCTGAGAAAAAAACAGTGGAATGAAACTTTTTATGTGTGTGTGCCCGTCTGTGTGTATGTGTGTAGGCCATTCTTAGAGACACAGAATTGCAGACGTCTTACAGATCACCAGGATCTGACCCCTCCCACTGAACCATCTGCTTGATGCTTGTATTTCCTTTGTAGCTCTACATCTTGCTTCTGACACATGGCCTCTGCCCAAACTGTGTTCATTTGTTTTTTAGGAGTTTTATGTCATCAAAATTTTGGTTTGATTTTTGGCATAAATTTCTCATGCATATATACAATTTGGAGCAATCTTGTTTTTTATTTCCTCAGCTTCTCTCATCACAGTAAATTTCCACTTTTAATGTGTGGGACAAGAATAATAGAAAACATAAAAGGAAAAAACCCTACATTTTTATGTATGCAAAAGTATTTGTTTTTTTCTTTGTGGAATGTGGAAAATGTTCATATCTGTTATGAAAGGTCAAGCAAACAGAAACAACAGACTACTTAACACTTTAATAGACAAAGGAAACTAAGTTAGAAACCGAATAGAGCTTTATTTTTATTTCCAAAACAACTACCAAGATAAAAGTGAAAATGATTGTTTCCTCATGACTACAATAATTACACAAACTCTTTGTAATGTACTTGTTTTGAACAAATCAAAGCAAACAATATTTATTTAACATTGCACTGCTCAGGATGTAATAAATACATAATAATGATGAAATACATAAATCGCCTATATACTTGATATGGTAATCCATGAAAAACTGCAAGATGGAGAGCATATTATTAGTCAATTGTCTGAAAATTCTCTTAAAATTTGAGGCTGGAATGAAAATTTATTCGAGAACAATCAGTATAACTTATGTAGCAAAATAATCGTGTGGGAGGGAATGAAGAGAGAATCAGTATAAATTATACAGTGAAGTGGCATTGACTGAACGGGATCTCCAAGTGCTTGCTTAGGCATCTAAAGCTTTCTCAAAACCTTGAAGGAAATAGCATCCAGGCATTGGGATGTAGCTGTAGTCTCGCAGCTGAAGCTGGGGCTCAGTCCTTCCTTTGCAGATGATTGCAGATACGCTTCTCCTGCTGTTGTCTCCAGGCTTTGCCTGGCTTGGGGTCCCATTAGACTCCTGTGGGCTGAGATGGGAAGACATCACAGGGAAGACACCCCCAAGGCTGCCTTCCTGCTGTATGGAATATAACACGGAATTGCGAATTGTCTGGACATTAAGACTGACAAGTAAAAGCTTAATATTGGCCACCTTCCTAATATGAGTTTTGGCAAACTATTACTGCGCAATTAGAGACACAACAGTCAAGTGATCTAGACCATAATGAAGTGAGGACAGGTGCCATGACATGTGGCATGCTAATGATGAGTCTTTCTGTCCCCCTTTCTCACTGTATATGGAACATACAAGATCTGTATTGTAACAATAGCCACTTTGAAAACCAATATTGGGCTGAGAACTGGGGGAGGGCTTAACGAGTGCTGTGTGCATGTATGCCTCTATCACCCTGAACTGCATCAAGATGTATGATTCAATGCACCAATAAAAAAGAAAAAGAAAAAGAAAACCAATATTAACAGGAAAAATTTGACTTTTAAGTAAAAAATCTGACTTTTTACCCCAGTGATATTGGCATACAAACTGATAAATTTGGGACCCTGTCTATTGATAGTGTTAAATATTTTGCATAAATTGCTTTTGTACCATCTGATAAAATCTTTTGGGAAAAACAGAAAAATAATGAATTGTAAACAAAGATATAAGCACATTCCAACTTAAATTACTTTCAGTCTTCCTTAAAAATTGATTCATCACCTGGGCATGGTGGCACATGCCTGTAATCCTAGTACTTGGGAGGCTGAGACAAGAGGACTGCAGGTTCAAGGCCAGTTTCAGCAACTTAGCAAGGCACTCAGCAACTTAATGAGATCCTATTTCAAAATAAAAAACATTAAAAATAGGGATGGGGGTGTAGTTCAGAGATAGAATGCTCCTGGGTTCAATCCCCAGTAACACACACACACACACACACACACACACACACACACACACACTCGATATCCTCAAGTTATAGGAAGGTATAGGGAAGAAAAACATTTGGAATTAAGGATGTCTGTATCTTCACGTAATAATGAAAAGCATAGTCAAAATTCTGTATTCAGATCTTGCAATGACATAGAATATAATTAAATTTTCAAGTGCATTTACAAATGAATTAATTTTCATTGGCATCATTATTAGTATTATACATATTTCTGGAGGTTAGATTCCAAACTAAAATAAAACTTATAATGCATGATTTAAGAAATTCCCTCTGAAAACAAACATGAAGGGATTTAAATTAAAGATTCATTTTAGAAGTTTAATTTTGCAATTGCGTTATCTTCCTCAGAGAAGTATTTTTGGTATTTCCTTCTAAAAGAGATATGAGAGGTTGGGCATGGTGGTGCACACCTGTAATCCCAGTACTTGGGAAGCTGAGACAGGAGGATTGCAGGTTCAAACCCAGCCTCAGCAACTTAGTAAGACCTTGTTTCCAAAGTAAAAAAAAAAATAGGGCTGGGGGTATAGCTCAGAGGAATAATGACCCTAAGTTCAATTCCCAGCACCACAAATGATAACAACAACAACAACAATAATAATAATAATAATAATAATAATAGAGGTTTGGTTTGGGCCACAGTGAAAATATGAGCAAAAGTTCAAACTGTGTGCATACAGAAATAGATAATACAGTAGTATCATATTCCTAAAATAGTAACCTCTTTTGAAAAGTAATGTATTATGGGGTTAAGTATTCTTGAGTATGTCTGTGTTAGCCATTGCTTTCGAGAAGGTTAAGGAGTTGTGATTATAATATTTATTAATTGTACAAGAGGGCAGGTGGCTTCTCTTCCATATATTTAATTTCCTTTCCTACAACACCTAGTAAACTTTTCTCTATCTGATTGTATTTCAATAAATGTTGTTGAATGGCTCTTTTAATTTTGCATCATGCAGAGAATATAGCTCTATTTTTAGAGTCATGTGCCACATAATGAAAATGTGCCCAAGGACAGATTGCATATAGGACAGTGGTCCCATAAGATTATAAGGGAGCTGAGAAATTCCGATCACCCATGACATCTAGCCGCCATCATGTTGCGGTGCCATGCATGACTCCTTTGTTTGTGGTGATGCTGGTATAAAGAAACCTCCTGCACCACCAGTTATATAAAGGTATAGCACAGTGCAATTATGTACTATACACATTACTTCATAATGATAATAAATGGCTATATTCATGGTTTATATGTCCACTATGCTGTAATTTTTATTATTATTTTAGTGTACTTTTCAACTTGTAAAAAACGTTTACTGTAAAACATGCCATGCTATGCCGTGCTATGCTGTGTGCATCTTAGGGTCAGTGGTCGATGTGTATCATCTCAGCTTGTGTAATATATATGTATATACATTGATATATATTTAGTATGAACTAATGATGCATTTCTCAGAATGCATTCTGTCAGAAAACAATGCATAGCTGTATTTACAAACTGATTTTTAAAAGTAGTCACATATTTTTACACTGTGTGATTTCAGTCAGTTATTTAAGTACTCAAAGCCTAAGTCACTCATCTATAAGATAGATGTATTTTCTCATATAATTTTTACAGTAATAAAACTGATAACATGTTTGAGAAGTGCTTAGTACAGTTCTTAGAACATGGTTGGTGCTCAACAAGTGCTAGCTATTATAATTGTCACTGTAATGAAACTACAGTCTTTGTTTTAAACACTATGGTACTTGATCATAATAGGTTGGATATATTTTTTAAAATGAAGAAATAATTCAGCCATCAGAATGTACTGGTTTCTTGTTAATTCTCATTCTACAAAAGAAGATTTGTTAGGATCACTCCAAAGCATATCTGTCAAGGTGGTCTCTCATTGTGAGAGTTTATTCTAGTTTTTATTTCAATTTTTAAAAATGACAAACCTTATTGACCATAAAGTGTCTTGATTACAACAAGACCTACAGTCTGTCGCAAATGCTTCCTCCTCCATGAAGCCTTCCTTGACTCCTTAAGTAAGCAACATCCTCTTTCCTGAAATTGTTTACTCATAAAAAGGACCTTTTAAAAATTCTTTTAGATAATTATAGATTAGATTTGCATACGGTTGTAAGATGCCAAACAGAAAGGTCCTGTGCATCCTCTACTCGGTTTCTGGTAATGTTCACAGTTTGTTTAGCAATAGAACATCACAAATAGGGAGTTGACATTGAGACAGTCTATCAACTTTATTCAGATTTCATCAATTTTAAAAACATAACAGTTATGTAAGTGTGTGCATGAGAATGCATTTAGTTCTATGCAATATTATCATTTATGTTTTTTTTTTTTTGCGGTACCGGGGATTGAACACAGGGGCGTTCTACCTCCGCGCTACACCCCCGGCCCTATTTTTTTTTTATGCTTTATTTTGAAACCGGGTCTCACGAAGTTGCGGAAGGCCTCACCAGGTAGAGAGAGAGAGAGAGAGAGAGAGAGGAGAATGAGATACCGCACGCGCTCCGTGCATGCACACTGAGGCTGGCCATGAACCCGGATCCTCCGGTCTCCGCCTCCCAAAGTACTGGGATTATAAGCGTGCGCCACCACGCCCAGCTCAAGGTGTTTTATCACAAGGATCTCTCACGCTTACCCACAGTCCCTTGGCTCCCTTTCAATAAACTTTTAGCATTTCGACTTGTTCACCCTGTTGTCAAAATTTAAACATTTGCTTTTAAATAACTCCACATTTTTGTTCCCTAACACTTTGCTAGAGAACATAACTTTGATTTACTGGCAGGAATTGTGTCTACTTTGTTTCTCTACAGATCCAGCACTTACTGCTTTTTCTTAGGGGGGGGTACTGGGAATTGAACCTAGGGGCATTCTACCTCTGAGCTACATGCCAGTCCTATTTTATTTTTTTATTTTGAAACAGGGTGTCACTAAGTTGCTGAGGGCCTCACTAAATTGCCTCAAACCTGTGATCCTCCTGTCTCAGACTTCCAAGTACTGAGATTACAAGCATGTGCAACCACACCAGGCTCAGCACTTACATCTTGTTTATGCGGATCACTTTATAAATAGTATTGGAATGAGTGATAAATGAAAACAGTTCTGCTTTTAGGAATTTGAACTATAGTTTGAAAATCTTGCCTATTATATCTTAGCAAATCAGGTTTTTATATTAATAGGTTTCTATAAGAATTATCCAGAGATCAAGCTGGGCATGGTGGTGCATGCCTCTAATCCCAATACTTGGGAGGCTGAGACAGGAGGATCACAGGTTGGAGACCAGCCTCACCAACTTAGTGAGACCCTGTTTCAAAATAAAATAGGGTTGAGGGTGTAGCTCAGAGGTAGAATAGTACCAAAAAAAAAAAAAAGGTTGAATTACAATACAATTGAAACTAGAAAACAGCCATAAGTAGCTCGAAATACTGTGCTGTTTTATTGTGTCTATGATAAGGTCTACTAAGGAATATTCAAAGACTGAAGTAGCATTAAAACCTTTAATTTTGAATGAATTTTAGACTCATGGTACAGTTGCAAAAAAGAAAATGGAATTTCTCTAAGTTCCTCACCCCACTCCCATTAATGCAAACAGTTTGTATAATCATAAAATGGTTATCGAGAACAGGAAACTAACGTTAGTACAAAATTAGAATTTAAATTACTTCAAATTCTTAAAAAATATGGCACTTAGTTATGCAAGGCTGTGCTAATAATTTCTTTTATGATTTTTAGCATATGCCAAAAAACACTGGTCTCCTTTGAAAATTAAAATCTTTTAAGGTTTTAAAATAAAGGCAGTAACCAATTTAGGTCCTGTGACTTATTTTTATTAAAAGCCATCTCAGCGCTATTAGAACAAAGGTTTTTCATCTGTAGTATTCATAAAATTTACCAGGAGTATTTGTCAGAAATACAATAAGTTAAACTGGGTGTGGTAGCTCACACCTGTAATCTCAGTTCTTGGAAGGCTGAGAGAGGAGGATCACAGGTTCAAGGGCAGCCTCAGCAACTTAGTGAGAGTCTCAGCAATCTACAAAACCCTGTTCGAAACAAAAAATAAAAAGTGGTGGGGGTGTAGCTCGGAGTCCCTGGGTTCAATCCCCAGTACCACAAAAGAAAGAAAAAAAGAAAGAAAGATATAGAATATGTTGAGCCCTATCCCCAGATTCCGATACAGTTGGTCTGAAGGAGTCTAGGAATCTGTATTTTAAATGATCATCCATGGCTCTTTGATAACTATGACCTGAGAGGCAGATTTGGCATAAATCAATGTGGTACATTGGAGGAATTTTGACAGGCCTGGCTATTATGAATCATACTTCAATTGAATGTGTTTTTTTTTTAACAAGGAATCACTACTACTGCTTTTGGTGTTTTAATATCAATACTTTGTATTTACTATTAAAGCACATGGTGCTACTTGGTGGAACACATATATTACTCATTGTATTTTTTCCTGACACAAATTTTCCTTTAGTCATATGACTACATGGTACAAAAGAGAATGGGAGCAAGATACAGGACGGAACCCCTGTAGCCATAAACCCTGTAAAGTGCCTTCAAAGCAGGAAAGAAATCTCATTGACAATCCAGCCTTTAAGGGTAGAGAAGAGGACAGATCACATAAAAAGGAGCACACCACTCGAAACGGTCAGCTCTGAGGGGAAGGTGAAAACTTACCAAGATTCATTCCAAGAACCTATGATCAACTGGCATTTGCTGAATTAAGAAGAGTTCTGAGCATAAATTCATCTTCACTAGGAGTGTCCTGATGCGTTATAGAAGTCTGATGATTGTATGGAGAGAGTAGTTCTGATTTATTTATTTATTATTTATTTATTTATTATTTATTTATTTATTTATTTATTTATTTATTTATTTTGCTGTACTGGGGATTGACTCCAGATGTTCTCTACCACTGAGCTACATCCCTAGCCCTTTTTTATCTTTTTTGTTTATTTATTTATTTTTATTTATTTATTTTTGCGGTACTGGGGATTGAACCCAGGGACATTCTACCTCTGACCTATACCCCCAGCCCTATTTTTTATTCATTATTTTGAAACAGGGTCTCACTAAGATGCTGAGGCTGTTCTCACTCAAACTTGATCAACCTCCCAAGTCCCTGGGATTATAGGCTGTGATAGTTGGTCTGGTTTGTCAACTTGACCCTCCTAAGATCATGTGACTTTGGTTGTATAACAGCAGATTGAACCGAAAGTCCTGCCCTAAATGTGGGCAGCAGGGTTCCGATAGGTGCAGGACTTAGATAAAAAGAAGGAGAAAGCCGCGTAGAGCCGAGCTGCGACTCTTCCTGAAGAGAACACGTCTGCTCTAGTCTGAGATCATCGGCCTCGGAGCTGAAACTTCACCATCGTTTCTCCGAAGAGCTTCCTTATCTTCACATCTTGGACTGGACTGAATTGGTGATTGCTTCAATCCTAAGGCTCCAGCTCTTAGACCGCCCAATCAGCTACTGATTCCTTTGATTCTTCACGTGCAGTCGAAACTCAGGACTACATTGTGAGCTGATCTAATAAATCCTTTTTTTTCCCTTCTTTTCTTCATTCTGTGAATTCTGTTGATGTAGTGAACCCTGACCAATACACAGGTGTGCACCACCATACCCAGTTTACTTGTTAAGCACTTACATACTTACCATTTATTTTGTAATTAAAGGATAAAAAACCAGTAATAAAGTCTTAACGCTTTTATAATCTTGGGAAAATATTTTCTCTGATGATCAAATAATGTATCTGTGGAAATATTTGCAAACATTTAACATGTATAAAAATGTGAAGATTTAGTAATAATTAACATCCCATGATAATTACCAGTATTATGCTTGTAACCAGTTCTTGAAAGCTAACTGTGTTCATCTCTTCTTAACTCCAAATTTCATGTTGATAACTTGAAACAGGCCATGTTAGGAATTTACATAATGGAAATCAGCAAACATAAAAGTCAGGGCTGTCCCTGTGCCCCTCCCCACTCTCCTCCCCTGTGGTTGTTAAACATTTACCAGCATGCTGCTAAATTTATCCTATCGTCACTAAGTACTCTGGAAAACAAATTAATTGTTATCATTTTCTACTATTTTCCCAAGATACCTTAGACTTTTATAGATTTTACTTTTGTTGATATCTTTTTTTTTTTTTTTTTGCAGTACCGGGGATTGAATACAGGGGCGTTCTACCTCTGCGCTACGCCCCCGGCCCTATTTTTTATACTTTATTTCGAAACTGGGTCTCATGAAGTTGCGGAGGGCCTCACTAAATAGAGGGAGAGAGAGAGGAGAGAGAGAGAGACAGATTTGAGGCTGGCCGCGAACCTGGATCCTCCGGTCTCCGCCTCCCAAAGTACTGGGATTACAAGCATGCACCACCACGCCCGGCTTTTGTTGATATCTTTAAGTTGACATATTTTAAAGTTTTGAGGCACAAAACCTTTATGACATAAAAATTTTAAAATTTTCTTCATAGGAAAAACCTATTATGAAGGTGATTTTTATATACATGGCATTCAGCTATAATGATAATTTGGAAAGGAACTGTCACAACTTAGCACAGCTCAGAGTAAATGTATTGGTATTCTCATAAGTAAGAATTTTCCTATAGTTATCACAGTATATATTATATCTTTGAAATTAATTTACCACCCTAGGACACAATGTAAGTTTAATTTTTGTTGTCTGTTGATAAATGTCTGTTACACTGAAGAATTCTAGTTTATGTGGATGTGTTATAATATGAAATATATTCGATCTTTGATCCTAGTTCCTTGCACAGAGCTCCTAAAACTTTTGGAATTTCCTGGGCAATAGAAATGTTTTTGCTATAATAATGAGCCCCTTTAGATTCCTGAGTAATCATAAAAATAATTCGAGAGCCGGGCGTGGTGGCACACGCTTGTAATCCCAGTACTTTGGGAGGCGGAGACCAGAGGATCCGGGTTCGCGGCCAGCCTCAGCTCTCTCTCTCTCTCTCTCCCTGTTTCTCTCTCTCTCTCTCTCTCTCTACTTAGTGAGGCCCTCCGCAACTTCGTGAGACCCGGTTTCAAAATAAAGTATAAAAAATAGGGCCAGGGGTGTAGCGCAGAGGTAGAATGCCCCTGGGTTCAATCCCTGGTACCGCAAAAAAAAAAAAAAAAATTTGAGTTATCCTAGTACCCAGTAAGTACAGAACCAAAGCGTTTGCATCTTCATTATTTTAAATGACTCTTATATAAAGTACTATGGAAACACACATCAATTGTCAGCCCTAACCTCCCTTGGTACACCAGTTCTTTATGGGCAAGTGGAGAGGTCACCCTTTCTTTTTTTTTTTTTTTTGCGGTACCGGGGATTGAACCCAGGGGCGTTCTACCTCTGCGCTACATCCCCGGCCCTATTTTTTATACTTTATTTTGAAACCGGGTCTCACGAAGTTGCGGAGGGCCTCACTAGGTAGAGAGAGAGAGAGAGAGAGAGAGAAAGAGAGAGAGAGCGAGCTGAAGCTGGCCGCGAACCCGGATCCTCTGGTCTCCGCCTCCCAACCTTTCTTTTTTTTTTTGGTGGTACTGAGGATTGAACCCAGAGGCATTTTACCTCCGAGCTCCACCCCCAGCCCTATTTTTTTTATTCTTTATTTTGAAACAGGGTCTCACTGAGTTGTGGAGGCCTCACTAAGTAGCTGAGGCTGGCCGTGAACCTGTGTTCCTCTGGTCTCAGCCTCCCAAGTACTGGGATTACAAGCCTGTGCCACCACGCCTGACTAAGAGAAGTCACCCTTTCAAAAACAAATGTTTAGAAGCATTCCCAGGGGGGAACTAGGAATGTAAAATATTGACTTTTTATTTGTTTGTTTCACTTTTTTTATGAGTTTTTTCAAAAATCAGTTACCGAGTCATCTCATGTAGGTCACTATATGGTTTGCAGCTGGAATGTCCCTCCAATCTCATGTGCAACAATGTCCAGAGGTAGGGCTAAATGTTTGGGTCATGAGAGCTCTAATCTCATCAGTGGTTAGATTATTAATTCATTTGATGAGTTAATAATTTGAATGGACTACTGGGTGGTAACTATAGGCAGGAGGGGTGTAGCTGGAGGACGTAGGTCCCTGGGGGTATGGCCTTGGGGACTATATCTGTCCCTGGTCCCCCAGCCCGTATTCTTTACTTCCCCACTGTCATGAGCTGAGCAACTTTCTTCCACCACACCCTCCACCATGATGTTCTGCCTCCCTTAAGGTCCAAAACAACGGAGCCAGCTGACCATAGACGGTGATCTCTGAAACTGGGAGCCCAAATAAATCGCTCCTCCTCCAAGTTGTTCTTGTCAGGTATTTTGTTACTAGTGATGCAAAGCTGACTAACACAGTCATTAAAAATGCTTGCTGGGAGAAAAGATCCAAAAGTATGACAGGATACCTAAATCAAGCAAACATCACCAATATTGTTTCTCCATGTTGGAGAAGCTTAATCCTGGTAGTTCCAAAGAGTAGAATGACTGACAGCTGTAAACTGAAAAAGAACTTAGGCAACTGTTAGTTACCATCACACCTCATGCATCAGAGACCTTATCTGTGACCACTACATTTGGTAATAAAAGCAAGTAACTAAAAGTACGTGAAGCTAGAACATTCATTCAGGTTTTCCCTCAGTTTTGTAGCTAACATCAGTTTTAAAAGCCTAATTAGTCTATTTTATTCTTGAAAAATGAGTTCACTGATTATTCAGGACTTAATTCTTTTAATGTTTTAGTCATTTCCTCCCATGTCCACTAATAAATGAAGATAAAATAAAGCAAAGCTAGCTTTATTTGGGTACAGAATAGATTTGCAAATTGGGAAACACAGGCTCGCTAGATTGGATTAGTATTCTGCCCAAAGACAGTTTGCTTGGACTCTAATCAAGTCCAGAGGCTTTAAAGGAATGACAATAAGGGTTCTGTAAATTTTGTAAGCCCAGTGGAATGTCCAGGTCAAGAGGAGAAACTGGTTATTCTGGTATTTCTCAAACCTCGCAAGGTATTGTTATATTCTGGAAAATTGTCCCCTCTGGCAGATTCAGTTCCCCACACAATGTCTGTGTGGCACCCCTTCCGGTCAGTAAATCTGTAAGGCTCAAGAAAGGAATTTTGCTTTTTTGGCCATTCTATAGCCATTTTGATTTTCATTTTATCACAGCTGCCCCTCATACTTCTTCTGTAATTTGAAGCAGACTTGGAGGCTATCAATGAGCCATGGCCCAGGAGGGATTGAGTATGTCTAAAAGAGCAATAAAATTCCTCAGTAGTTGCTGCTAATTAGAACTGCAGTCAGGATTTCTTCCTTTTCTGCCCCAAGCATTGTTTCACTGGTTTCTAGTTTGGCTTCCGTCTACTTTCCCATGGTTACTTCATTTCTATGCATGCCTTCAGACAGAAGGTAGATGTTCAATGACTCAAAAATTGAAAAAGTAACCTCAATAGAATGTCATGAATGAGAAGTTTTGACTAGTAATGAGGTTAAATTGTCAACATGTTTTGTTTGGTTTTCTTTTCTATTTAATTATTTGTTTTTGGTACTGGGGATTAAACCCAGAGGCATTCTACCTCTGAGCTTCATACATAGCCATTTTTACTTTATATTTTGAAACAGGGTCTTGCCAAGTTGCTGAGGTTCTCCCTAAGTTGCTGAAGCTGGCTTCAAACCTGTGATCCTCCTCTCTCAGCCTCCCAAGTACTGGGATTACAGGCATGTGCCACCATGCCTGGCTAACATTTTCTTTGACATAGATCTCTTTGTTTGTTTTTGATTAATTAGTGTTAAAAGGAATGAAATGCACATTCTCAGAAACAAAATAAAATTCTAAAGAAATTCCAAAATAAAATGAAATAAAAATCTCAGATCTTCACTCAGACACTATGGTCATCTGCCTCAGTTACATACGTCATTAGAACAAAACTAAAAAGTAAATTCTTTCATTTTCACGTATTTTTTCAGTCTCTATGCACCATCTAGTGGACATGGGAGGAAATGACTAAAACATTAAAAGTAAGCAGTAAATCCTGAATAATCTGTGAACTAGTTTTTCAAGAATAAAATAGACTAAGGGTGGGATTGGAGGGAGGGCTAAATGAGCAATGTGTGCATGTATAATGTTGATACCCTGACATATATCAAAATGTATAATTACAATGCACCAATAAATGAACATAAAAAAACCTGATGTTAGCGATGAAACTGAGGGAAAACCTGAACGAATCTTCTAGCTTCACGTACTTTTAGTTACTTGCTTTTATTACCAATTTTAGGGGCCATAGATAAGACCTGTGATGCATGAGGTGTGATGGTAACTAACAGTTGTTCAGAAACTTTGGAGGCTGCTTTTGTTTATCTCAAAATGGTTGAAACTACCGACTGACTCTTCACTTGGGCCTGTATGGGTGTCCAATAGGCGACGTTTCAAGCTTCATCAGAAGGCCAAAAACTCCACCCTACATCACACTAACACTGCCTTTTCTGAACTTGTGCCCTATGAAGAACCACGAAATTTGATCATGCATGTGCAGACCACCAATTACTTTACTTTTAAAAAAATTCTCCAATCACCTTTCCCTGTATTTCAGACCATCCTGCTTCTTTATCCTATAAATACTCCTAAGCCCTATCCTCCAGGAAGCAGAGTTTAGACTTGGGTCTCCCATTTGCTTACATTTGGCCATCTCATGAATAAACTGATTTGCAAAACTTGTCATTTCAGTGACTGACAAAATATGTGGTGGGAAGAATGGACCTTGTTTGGTAACAGTTATAAAAATTTGGGTCAAAGTATTCTCTCCTTTTCCACATTTCATGACATAGCAAGGGCAATGCTGAAATGCTAATTAATCAGATAATTATGAATATATGAATATGAATATAACACATGGTCAGTAGATTTATGTCATTGAAATAGCATTAAACCAGAATGTGATGTGGATCATAATAGAAAGCAATTTCATTACTTTATATAGTCAAGCAGATACAACCCCTTGACTACATGTTTTCAAAATAAACAAGAGCCAGTTTTCAAGTAGAAAGACTTGAAACTGTTTTTTTCTTATCACATATAGTTCATCCCAACTTTATCTGATAATTGGGATGGCCATCTGTGCTATCTAATTGGCTTCACTCAGGGAAAAGCAAACTTAACCTCATTATATGTAGAATCTCTCTTTAATACATCTCTCTATATATCTACTTCCTGGTCATGTGAGGCAGCAGTGCTACCAGGAAACATTTAAATACATTAACTTAATAAAAATTTATACCTAACTTATTTAAAATCCTCAGGCAACTCCCTATAGAGGATTCACAATGCAGACTTCTCTGTTTTAGTTTCCTGTGACTGCTATGACAGCACCACAAATTTGGCAGAATAAAGCAACAAAAATTTATTCTCTCAGTTTTAGAGACTGGAACTTTAATGTCAGTTTCAAAGTCAAGGGGACAAAGTCAAGGTGTCACCAGGTCTGCTCGTCCTCCCTCCAGAGGCCCTGGAGGAGAATCTGCTACTTGCCTCTTCTAGGTTCTTGTTCGTGTGCACTGTTGAAGGTGAGAAGGAATCATACTGAAGACTGGAACGAGCGGGAGCTGAGGTTTGAGGTTCCTGAGATGAATGATGTGAAAGGGATGAAGGGCAGGATGAGATGAGTCCCGATGGCCCACACAGCAATTTGTGGTTGGAGGCCTATAAAAGTAGAAGATTGGGAGCTAGGAGGGTTGGAGGCTCCTCAGGAATAGAGGAAACAAATAAGGGAAACATCCATATAAACTAAGTCAAACCCTTACCAGGACTATGTGGAAAGAATAATTTGTTTTGCAAGTGTTGATACTTCTACAGATCCTATGAACTTAGTAGTTTTATTTTACTTTGATTCTTAAAATTAATGATATTGCCTATACAAAGTATCCTATATTTATAAATAAATATGAAGACAATACTGTATAAATTATGCTCAATGTGCCACTAAAAATTGACTTTTTCCCAGAAAAATATGTAGTTAGGACTCTAGATGGTACTACTAATTTGGAAATCAGACTTTAAGACAGGAAAGAAAATCTGCCTCTCCCAAGTGATGTCATTTTGAGAACATAATTAAGATATCTATTTAAAAATAATAATAAGATTCAATCACCATTTGTAAATGGATAATTTAATTCTCCAGACCCTGGAGAAATACCATCAAATAGTAGTTTTGGAAAGCAAACAAAACCTCAGTGACAAAAATTACTAATGCACAAGAGATGGCAGTCAAGTTCCAGAATGTTTGGATTCGTTACTTATGCATCACTTATTAAGTAACAAACTTATTGACAAGGTTATCCAGACTCCTTGAGAATTCCTGGTTATGGACTCATGCATTCTATACACAGGGAATAGCATAATTCCCCTTTTAAGTTATCTAAATGGCGTCTTGTAGATATGTCTCATGAGAACTGAATCATAATTATCTTAGTTTTTATTTTTATTTTTCTATTACAAAATGCCTGAGACTGGGTAGCTAATAAAGAATAAAGGCTTATTTTGGTTCATGGTTCTAGAGACCGAGAAGTTCTAGAACATTTTGCTGCCATCTGCTCAGCTTCTGGTAAGGGCCTCATGCTGCCTTAATTTATGCAGCAGGGCAAGCAGAAGCATGCAGAAGAGAGACGGAGAGAGCTGAGAAAGCTAAACTGGACTTGTAGCAACCCATAGTCCTACTAGAGAACTCATGTGAGAAAGGCATTACTCCATTCTTGAGGGCTCGGCCCCCACCACCTGAAGACCTCCCACTGGGTCCACAGGCCAACACTGAGTTAAGCCTCAATATGAATTTTGGTGGGGACAAACTATATTCTAACCATAGCGATGATAGACTGTATTGATAAAACTGAACTTCTGATTTTACTATTATTCAGAACTAGACCCTGCTAGAATTAAGTTTCTCAAGGAACAGTGTAATGAAAAAGGCCTCTGTTGACTCCCAGGGTAGTGAAACTATTCTATATGGTATCATAATGGTAGACTGTATGGTACCATAATGGTGGATGTGTCATTATAAATTTGTCCAAACCCATAGAATAGACAACACCAAGATGAATCACACTGTAAACAATGCACCCTCAGTGATCATGTGTCCATTTAGGCTCATCAGTTATAACAAATGCAGCACTCTGGTAGGGGAAGTGGATAAGGAGGGAGGCTCTGTGTATGTGAGGGCGGTAGAGGGTGTATTCAAAATCTCATTAACTTCTCCTGAAGTTTGCAGTGATCCCAAGACTGCTCTAGAAAAGTCAATTAGAAATAATTAATAATAGGCTTCTGTTACTTCAAATATTACTACAAATGATAAAGAAAATAGTACTAGCCAAATACTATGTAGATATAAACAGGGAAAAAGGGACTTTCTGCCTATTTCATGTTATAGGAATCAGACATTCAACCTATAAATGCTCATTGAGAACCTCCATTGGACAGGAACTTAGAATTTACTTGAAGAAACAAGCATGGCACAAATAGAGCAATAAATAATATTTTTTATGTGGTATATACAATTTTATCTCAGAAAAATGATATTAATGTAGATCAGAGTTACTGCAGAAGACTCAGTAGAAGCTTTTAAGGTAGGTTTGAAGGATTTTTGAGGATTTTGAAAAGAAATAGGTTTATATGAAAATTTCATGATAAAGCTTTTGGGGAAATAAAAACCCAGGAAGAAGTGTTGTCATGGGGTGGCTAATTCCAGTTTCTAGAGAAGACTTGATTAATTCTTATTCAAGCTGACATTTAGACTTTATGGTTGAATTAAGACTGAGGTACAGTTTGTAGGAGTGTTCTTAGAACAAATGTACATTCTATAACTCATTCATTAAAGAATGATTCAACAAGACATAAGCATAACATAATATATGTTCTATAATTCACAAGATTTTTGTGGTCTTGCGGGGAGAAAATGGTATAAATACTGGAATTTTAGGATTTTTCAAGATGGAAGAAATGTTCATTTTGTTTCAGCATCAACATTGTTCTCCCACAAAAAGTTGGAGACCCATGTTATTACATATTACTATTTCTGATAATAGAGTAAATAAAAAGAAAAATAGATACATAGGACATCACTGATATTTAATATAAACACTTTATATATTGGTTTCAAATATTTAAGTCTTGTTTAAGGTGTTTTAGAAATTAGTGGACTGTAAATATCAAATGATATTTGTATTAGTTACAGATAATACTTGTATTGGCTATTTCTACAGATAAATCCCCAAATCTCGACCAGTTGGTAAAATAAAGTTATATTTTTGGTTTATTCAAAGCCCCAAATGTGGTATACTGATACTGGTCATTATGTTGATCTTGGCAACTTGTATTTTCTTTCCTAGGTGTTTTTTCATTTTACATAAATTTTCAAAAAGTTATTTTCAATAAAATGGTTACTTCCTAATTCTTTCTTATAAGGCCAAAATAATATTTATTATAAAACTTAACAATGGCATTTAGAGGCAAGAAAATTGCATGTCATTTTCTCAGAAACAGAGATTCAAAAATCCTAAACAAAATATTAGCATATAAAATTCAGCGATATATACACTGTGTCATATATTGTCAAGTTGCAGTTATTCCAGAAATACAAAGTTGCTCTAACATTTAAATAATCAATTTAACTCACCATAGTGATACACTAAAGGTAGAATAATAACATGATTATCTCAAGAAATGCAAAAAGCTACACTCAATCAAATTTAAAATTCTATTCATTATAAAAAAAACTGAGCTAACTGCTAGGCACAGTGGCACTCACCTTTAATCCCAGTACTTGGTAGGTTGAGACAGGAGGATTTCAGGGTTGAGTCTCACCTCAGCAACTTAGTGATACCCTACTTAAAAACAACAACAAAAAAATAGGGCTAGGGTGTAGCTTGGAGGTAGAATACCCCTGGGTTCCATCCCTAGTACTAAAAAAGAAAAAGAAAAAAAGAAAAGAAAAACTCTCCCATGGATGAAAAGATACCATTAAATGTCAAGCTGCACCCAGGGAATAAGTGATTAATGAAAAGGTAAATTAATATCCAGTATATATAAGAAATCCATGTATCCATAAGGAGAAAGATTAAAAACCTAATAGAAAAAAGTTAAATTTATGAGCAAGATTCTCAGAAGTGGAAACTCAAGTATCCTCCAAAATATTTAAATGATTTTGCAGGTAATTCAGGAAATACAAAATTAAACCATAATTAAATAGAATTTCATTTGCATCACAGTGGTGGCAATATCAATTATATTCAAGCTGATACCGTATGAAAAGTCATGTGTCGAAGACCCTTCTGCCTGGTCATATCCAGTTTCAATGGAAGAGGAACAAGCCAGCATAATGGAGCTGGTTTAACACAGAGTTAGGATTATCCCCATTTACCATAAAGCTGCATCTGGGCTGTACCTCCCAGGTGACCCATCCAAATTAAGCTACTACTATTTTTATTTTAAATAGCCAAGTCAAGGAAACTGTCATTCCCTGGATTACTCCTAACTTGAAACCATTGAAATGTGACTGCCATTAAGACTAGTCAGACAAGTTTCATCTTATTCATTCTTTACAATACAGCCAGCACAACCAAGGAACCAACCAAGGAACCAACACTGGATGCAACACATAAATAAATCAAGACCGCATCCGAAGGTTCTTATTTGTGCTACCACTATCGTCATCAGCGCCACCACCTCTAGTATCCTTGATACCAACACAATACTCGGGACACGATGTACAGGTAAATGGGATTTTACTGGGGAGAGTAAATCTACAGAACCTAACAACTAGCTACAGAGTATCTTTCCAGTTTTTATATTAATTGGTGGCTCCCTGTAATTAAGTTTTTATTTCTGGGCTTTGTTAAAAAAATATGCTATTGTGTGACATCTAAAGTCCCTGAGAAAGTTTCAAAAAGTTTAAAAAAATCTGAAGTCAGCAAAATTTTGTTTATTAGAAAAGAATATAAATATACAATTGACTTGAAACATTGAAGAAATGAGGAACAATATTTCTTTTAGAACCCACAACCCACCCCTGTGAGAACACTATTTTTGTTTTTTAATAATGTAATCAAAATAAAATTTCTAATATTAAAATATTTTCTTATAAATAATAAAAAATCTGAAGGCTATTATAGATTTTGTTAGAAAAATGAATTTTACAATGTAGCTTTTTAAATTAGTAGCTGGTAAACTTCAGGTGTTCTTCAAACTTAATAGATTTACAAATGGGTTCCTTTTGTAAAAGAAGACAGTTCATAGACTTCTTTTCCAGAGTTTTAGAAGTGGAGGGGGAGGCCATTCAATCCACTCAATTATTCTGCTTCTGTGCTTCTAAGTTTTAACACTCACACTAGTGATCAAAAGGACTCTATGATAAAACAATGTTTATTCTAAAAAACCCAGGGAATTTTGCAGTGAAATCTTGCTTTAATACTCTTCATTATATAAGAGAATTCAGGTGCACACAATCCAAATGGTTTGTAAATCAAATTCTTGTAAGTGCAAACTACATTTTCATATGCTTTGGAGCTTAACTGCTAAATCAATTCCAGAAGGTAATTAGAAGGAAATCTAAGCTAGGAAGTGATACATGACATGGGCTCTGAGGATAGAGTGAGACTGATGTTTTAATCTTGTGGATAATGTAACTATGGACGTTTTTAATCACAATCATCATTGCGAGTAGACTAAAGACAATGGTCGATTATGCCAGAATAGCAATGAGCTATTTGAAGTAGACTCACTCCAAAAGTGAGCAATTATAGTTTAGTTAAATATATGAAGTTGGTTAAATTTATTGAAAAATAATTTTCAACTATTCTCTTTGTTAAATGCGGAAGTAATCCTGCAACGCAAATTGCTTCTTCTTTTTAAAAAAAAGTGACTAAAATTTCATTTAGTAAATGAGAGAATTATTCCATGCATATACCTTTCTTTGATTCTTTGAACATAAAGTTCAGCTATTGTTCAAAAACAATCAATTTCTAGGATCTGTGTGTCACATTTACTAGAGAAAAGGTTGAATTAGTCATAAATTCCTGTGATTTTTTTGGATATAGAAGAATCTCTTCAATTGTTTTTGATGGGAAGTGAGCAAAATGAAGGAAAAATGTCATATAAGACCCATAATCAACAATATGTATTGTTTAGAATTTCCCAGAACATCCAAAAGTGGCTTTCAGAGAAACATCTCTTGTAAACTGTAAGTTAGTGGTTCTTCTCATAGAGATCATTTCACCAATATAGAATCACTTTTTGGGCTATATATTTGAGTCCCTCAAACTAATATTGCACAGCTCAGAAAGACTAGGCTACCAGACTAATCCGAACCAAATTTGAGACCTTACTTTACAATGCACTTATTATAGTCATTAGAAGAAACGTGTTACCAATACTTGTAGGGTTATTAATATTGTAGAAGAAACATGCCTGAATAGCCTTTTTGCTCTGAGGGTGAGATTAAATAAAATTCCAGTGTGAAAGCACATGTGGGATATGTCTAAAATAGGGAGTAGCTTTGAAGAGCTCTGCCAGTAATGTTGGTCTGGGAAACACAAATTAACAGGTCATCAAAAGAGACAGAGCTTTAAGGAAGTGGCAGGATTAAGAATAGAAAACAGAGTGAAGAGGAAATAAAACTAGGTGGAGTTGCACAGTTGTGCTGCAGGTTAATACAAAAAACAAATGAAACCGTGTGTATGTAGAAGTCAATTGGTCCTGAAAGAGATGAGAACAAAAATACTCACATATTCATAATGGAATATCCAATTTGCCAAATATGTCTCCCATTACAAACTCTTCTGTTTTGCAAGATTTATTTAGGGTGATGCAGAACACAGAGATTGGGCTGTTTTGAAATTTGAAATCATAATCTTTGTATTACAGCCTTTCCTCCAAATGAGTGATTACATTATATCATGTCTTTCAAGAGATGAAGAATAACTCACGTCCAAACCTTATATAGATTAGGTTAAGTGTGGTCACAAAATCTAACCCTAATCCTAAATTGCTCTATCTGTATGATGCCAAGCCATTATATTTTCTGATTCATTTTCATCTCATTGGTTTTAATGATAAAACAATTAACATTATCTATCAATTTTTATAATACAAACAACCCACATTTGTTGCAGAAAAATGAAAAAATACAGCTTAGAAAAGTGGAAACAGAAAAGAAAAATTCTATCCATAATTTCTTAACACAAGGATTGCTAAAGGTGACATCATGGTGTTTCCTTTCACATTTATTAAACCTTAATAATGTTATATTATATACTCAATTAGTCTAGAAATCTTTGTCCATCAACATGAGGTAACCATATTTTACAAAAATATAAGACCACACCTAAGGTTTTGTAACCTGCTTTAGGTTAAAAAAATTTGAGTCAGTTTCTCCTCAGCGATGTAAGAACAGAAATCATGTGTATTTTGCTCCCTGAAGTATCTCCAGAGTTAACATGATACTCAAATACGATCTAAGTGGATGAGCACTAGGTCCATCCTTATTGAGATAGTTGAGGCTTCTATGTTTTTAAGCAACATTAAAGTTCAATGCATAAGTTATGAGCCATGTTGTATGGGTTGAAAGAGAGTCAGGTAGATTTGTAGTGCCTACCATCTGATGCGAATCATTTTTTTTCCCCTTTCACAGGCCCAATGTATCTTCCCAGACAAGATCCTGGCCACTGTGGATGATGATGTTCATTTTTCTTGGAGTGATAGCAACCTTGGGAATAACTATTGGTCTCCTTGTTCATTTTCTGGCAGTTGGTCAGTATTGACTACTTTCACTTTTTTTTTTGTGGTACTAGGGATTGAACCCAGGGTCTTTATACTTCCGAGCTATATCTCCAGCTCTATTTTTTACTCTTTATTTTGAAACAGGGTCTAAGTTGTGGAGGGCCTCACTAAGTAGCTGAGGCTGGCCACAAGTCTGTGATCCTCCTGCCTCAGTCTCCCAAGTACTGGGATTACAAATGTGTGCCACCATGCCCTGTGACTGTTTTCACTTTTAACTCATACTACTGAATCCCCTTTTAGTTTAAAAATTAACCATACACATGGATTTATCCTATGAAGTTTTCTCACTTGTTTTTTATTTCAACATCATAATTTTCTGTTATTTGACACAGAAATTGATAAATTTTTTAAATTAGATACCTCCTTATAAGTTAAATCACCAACTCTGGTGGCATGGTCAAGACTGAAATGCTTAGTACTTTCATGCCATATTCATTGCCAATAAAGGGGCTTATGTAGTAGGCTTGTTAAGTTGTTACATACTTTAGTAAATATTACTTCAAACCATAGAGATCCTATTTTTGGCTCAAATTGGTTATTAAGATATAATGGGTAATACATACCGGACATTCTGCAAATGACTCTTCTAATGGTAGAGGGTCAAGCAGATCAATGGCTAAATGTTTGTACAGAAATATTATTTTTAATCTTTTTGTCAATAGTACACTCAAAAATCTTGGTTTTCCAATTTATTTTTACTTTTTGAAAAATAAACCCTTAAATTTATGTCATAATTTGATGTGTTTAAGGAAATTTAACATCCATTATTCCACACAATGCTTGCAATAATCCTTTGAGCTAAGGAGAGTCAGTTTTACTGTGATTCCTATTTTCAAATACAATAAACTGAAGCTCAGAAAGTCAAGTCACTTACTTAATACCATTAGCTTTTAAGTGACATAGCTGAGCCCAAATCCATATTTTAATGTTTCAGTGTACTGTTCTTCTATATCATAGCTTTTCAGGATTTTATTGCTCTGAATTACATTACCTACCCTATGAAATGACACAGCATGGACAAATTTTGTCCAGTTCAGTGACAATTCTATTTTTCCTTTTGACCTAACTTCTCTGCCTTTGTTTATCCCTAACCCTCTTGGATCTCACAGTCTCTTTCTTACCACATATAAACATGGTATCTTCATAGTCTGGATCTCTCTGTCCGCTCCTTCGCTCTACTCATTTAAAAATAACATTCTCACATAGTTTCCATAAGAACAGTGCTCTGAGTCTTCAAAATCAAGTCCTTGTAAATAAATCTTGTCAATATGTTAGTGGAGAACAGTAGCCTAATTAGTTGTCCTTTGAAATACGGGATGAACACTGGTCCCTTCTCCAGGGGAAACAATGCCTTAACTGGAAGGAAGTGATAGAGGAGGAGAATTACAGGCACCCTGGCTCACGTAGAAAGTGTTTCCCACCAGAACCTGGGTTGAATGCTAACTCTGAGTCAGCTTGAGGCCCCTTCCTGCTTTGAAATTCTTTGGATTTTTTTTTTATTTCACAGGAAAGATGTACTATTATCAAGCTGATTTTCATATTTCTGGAGTTATATACAATGACAGTTGTGAAAATGCTCCTTCAGAAGCCAGCACAAATCTGAGCAAAGATATTGAGACTAAGGTAATCAGAGTTTTCTTTTATTAATATCATTATAAGTACAATTAAAATATACATGGTGGCTCTTTTTTCTTTCTTTCTCAACAGATGTTAAATGCATTTCAAAATTCTAGTATATATAAAGAGTATGTCGATTCTCAGGTCATCAAATTTCTGTAAGTACATATTCATTCAATATCTTATGGAAAGGAGAGTAAGCAATATATCACAGAGCCCTGGTTTTAGGGGAAAAACCCATAAACAAACTCAGATAAAGGCAGTAAGAGAGAGAGAGAGAGAGAGAGAGAGAGAGAATAGAGAGAGAAAGAAAAAGGAAAAGGTGAGATCTCAAAAAACTAAAGTATCACTTATTTAACAATATCTGTTTAGGGCAAGAACTGTTATACACAAAGTTACTTTCTGTGACTGGCTAATCTCACTTAACATAGTGTTCTCCAGGTCCATCCATTTTCCTGCAAATGACATAATTTTGTTTAATATCCTCTATTCTTGAAGGGGAATTATAAGGTTTTGGGGGCAGTTAGGCCTAATTGACTCCTATGCTGAAAGATAATTGTAACTCCAGGAAAAACTAGTTCAACTTGATTGTTCTACTGACATGCTAGCCACCTCTCTTCCTGACCCTACACATCTGCTATGCCTTCCCAAAAAGAATCCTCTATTGGTCTCTCTAGCAATTACTATCCCTGAAATGGCTATAGAGCAAAGTGAATGTTTTAAGGTAATATTTATTTAAATATGCCCTGGGGGAAATCATAGAAAAGGATGCAGGGAAGAGGTATGGACTATGGGGGATACATGATAAAAGTTGAGAGCATTTATAATTTGGTAATTGCCAGCAGCTATTCTGGAGAATTCTAAACTCCCCAAAGAAAACAAGCAAAAAGTCCAGTTGACCAACCAACCAACCAAATACTTACAAATAAACAGAACCTTCAAAGACTCTTCAACTGATTATAATTATTTGAAAATAGAATTGTGGATATTAAAAACTTGTGATTAATATGACCTTTGGTTTGAAAGTCTTTCAAATTTAAGTAATTTCTTGATTAATAATTTATAAATTAATTATAAAAATAAATTAAATTAATTTAAAAAATTAAAAATTTCTTGATTAATAAAAAAGATATTAAATATGTAGATAACCAAGAATGTATTTATGCTTTAGAGTTCTCACTGTGTGAGTCTATTGGAGCAGATTAATTCTGTATATGAAACTATACGAAGAAGCTTAGTTCTGGCTCCTGAATAGATGCTGAAAGTGATCTCTTGAATTTTTTCCTACCCTGCCTTAACTTCCTCATTTTTTCTGTCTCAAAATTAAGTTATTAGAAAAAAAATTTGTATGAGAACACTGATTTCTATTGTATTGTAATAAAATCTCATGTCAATCATTTGCTGGCCAGTTTCAATTTCCTATATGTGCTTGAAATATTCTGATTCCTTGTTTGGGGTCCACAACTTCATCCATGAATAGTACCTCTGAATTCAGAAGACTTTTAGAGTACTTTACTTTAAAATACCCTTGTACTTTATTCATACTGGAACAATATCTGTGTATTATTCATATATATATAATGAATATGTAGAGAATTTAACTTTTCAAAACATTGAAAAACATCAAGAAGCAGCACATAGAACAATTCTGTTGTTTCTAGACCTCATGGGAATGGGTCGAGGGTACAGTTACAGCTGACCTTCAAGTTTCCTCCAGCAAAGAGGAATAGGATGAAGACTGAAATCAAAGCTATTTTACATCAGATGTTGATGGACAACATGGCATCCTGGAATGCGGTTCTCACCTCCATTAACTTTATGGGTATTTTATTTATTTCCATTTTTTTCTGTTACTTAGATTTCTGGACTAGTTAACAAAAAGTAGTAGAAAAAATGAACCAAGAGTTTTAAGAATTTGTGATTTTCTCCTTAAAATATAGATAACTCTCGATATTTCAGAATAAAGAGAATTATCATGGGGAAAGAAATAAAAAATTATAAGAACATTAGCTTTTTACCTTATGGAATATTTTAGTACAACTACCATAAACCTGGGAACTTAATTCCTTATTTCCTTTTCCCTTTCCCTATAATACTTGGTGGAGATGTGGAGAGAGGTCAAAATATAACATGTAGGTGTTAGGGTAGTTGATAATTAACATGTGAACTAATTCAAATAGTTATATATTGGGCATAACTGGGCTAAAAATTTTAGTATTGACATTGTTAAGTTGAAGTCCACTCCTTGGGAATTTTTACCAGTTTTATGGTTTTCTTTTTTCTTACTTTCAGAAATCACCAAAGTTAATTTTGAAATGATTGTCAACAACTGTGAGTTAAGAAATTTTATTATAAATTTAATACATTCACAAGTTTTACTGCCTATTTTTCTTAAAAGAATCTTTAAGTATATCATGTAAAAATTTATAGTATTTTTTCAAAATTATTAGCTATAGCAGATATAGATTTTGGAGATCTTTTTGAAAAATACTAGACTATGTATTCTAATATTTGTAAGAATTTATACAAAACAGTGAAATGAGAACTGTTTCCAAAGAATGGAATCATGATTAAAGAATATCATATATGAGTAAGTTAAAATAAAAAAGAATGAAGCAAAAAATGACTTAGGAAAAAAAGAAAATACAAACTAATATATCAAATACATTTATTACAAGATAAAAATAGTTCTGATTTTTTAAAATAAATTCTCTTTGGAGTACCATGTGGCCCACAAGATACATCTTTCCATTCATTAACTTAATGAATATTTATAGAGTATCTATTGCCCATGTGGCCTTTTATATATTATGCAAGACGTGGCCATTAATGAAGCAAAGTCTGTACCTTCAAGAATTTTGCAAGCCTGGCGTGGTGGCGCACGCTTGTAATCCCAGTACTTTGGGAGGCAGAGACCGGAGGATCCAGGTTCGCGGCCAGCCTCAGCTCGCGCGCGCGCACTCTCTCTCTCTCTCTCCCTGTCTGTCTGTCTGTCTGTCTCTCTCTCCCTGTCTCTCTCTCTCTCTCTCTCTCTCTACCTAGTGAGGCCCTC
>PVJS01007923.1:0-54583 GCA_004027185.1 Glis glis
GGAGCGTCCGGCGCGATCCGTGCTGACCACCGGGGCCGTGCTGACCACCGAGGTGTCCGTGCTGACCACCGGGGCGTCTGGCCGTGCTGACCACCGGGGAGACCGGCGGGGCCGTGCTGACCACCGGGGCGTCTGGCCATGCTAACCACCGGGGTGACCGGCGGGGGCCGTGCTGACCACCGGGGCGTCTGGCCGTGCTGACCTCCGGGGCGTCCGGCGAGGGCCGTGCTGACCACCGGGGTGACCGGCGGTCCCCGCGCGCCCTCCCGGCTGGGCACCAGCCCGGTTCGCTCGCGAACGCTCCCGCGGCCGCCACCGGCGCGCCGCCAACCTGGGACCCGGGCGCGCCTGCTCCGAGTGGAATGGCAGCAGTGCCGCGGTGGCATTGTGTTCCCGGGGAGCGGGGGGCATCTCCGCGGAGGGGAGGAGACCCGCCCCGCGGACTGCAGCGCCGGCTTGCCCACCACTCATTTGCATTTCAAAGGCAAACTTCTGCCGGACTTCCGCAGAGGCGGCGGCACCTACCGGCTTTGCACGGGTCGTGGTAATGCTCCAGCTGCTGCTCCGCGCCCTCCTCGCCTTCCAGAGCCGAATAGTCCGAGGCGACGTCCGCCCGCTCCCCGAGCCCCCCGGCGCCGCGGGGCAGCGGCAGCAGCGGCGGCAGCAGCAGCAGCAGCAGTGGCACCGGGGCCCCGAGCGCAATCGCCCCGGGCATGGTGGCGCGGGGCGGCGGGCCCGAGGGAGTCGCGTGCACCGAAAGCTGGGACCGGGCGAGGGACGGTGCACCGGAGGGCGCGCGGCGGCCGGGGCTCGGCGGTTACGCGCGGCCGCGGGGCATGGCTCGGCGCGGAGCGAGCAGAGCGCTGCGCCTCCTGTCCGCGCCGGGGCACCGGGGAGCCACCCCTCGGAGCGACTTGCCCGGTGGCCGAGGCTGCAGCGGCTGCGACTGTGGCGGTGGCGGCGGTGGTTGGAGCAGTGGCCGCTCCTCCCCTCTCCACTAGGGTGGACCACACAACCCTCGCCAAGAGCCCGGGACAGCCAATCACTCGGGCGCCCGAGGCGAGGCCCCTCCTCTTCCCGGCACCTCCGCAACTTCGGAGGAAGGGGAGCGAGGTGAAGATGCTGACTGCCAGGGCGGGGGGCCAGCGGAGCCAGCGGAGCGTCCACCCAGCCGCAGGCGCGCTTGTACAGGCGCCACCTCGGCCTTCGGCCTCCCCTACTCTTGAAGACAAGCCTGGGCTTCCCGCCTTGTTTAATTCTTGAAACTCACTTTACAACTCCCCGATGCACACGTGGACGAACGCAGAATCAGGACCAGCAGCCGCGGGGTGTGAGCTGTCCGCGTCCCTATTAACTCGCGGTAGCTTTGGGGCGACCCGCTTCTCTACAGGGAAGAAGGGAACGTCTCTCGGGTCCCTCTCAGCGCAGGAAGAAATCAAGGATTACGATTCTCAGGGTTCTCTCAACATCTCCTCCTCCAGCCATGAAAGGTTCTGGCTGCGGCACCCACCCAAATAATGTAGTGGCTGGTAACATCAATGAAGAACGATTTAAGATGACAGAGTTCCCCTCTAGGTGACCCTATCCTTTAATAAAAAGTCTAAGAAGCTTCCCTCGGGCAAAAAGATTGACAAATGAATAGCCGAACGTGCTTTTTGTGTTAAATTACAGGCATGTTTCATTAAATAAGCCCTCACCGTTAACTTGATGGAATAAAAATGACCAATTTCTGAAATCCTGTTTTTCTTTTCTTCTCTCTTTTTTTTTTTGCCAATGAAAAACATATGCCCAGATGATTTAGGAGAATAATCAAAAGCTATTTGAAACCCACGTCTCTGTTGCACCTTAAATGTAAAAATTCTCAGAACCGAGCCATTTTGACTTAGAGACACATTACTGTGAGGTTTTTCAAAGATCATTTTACACAAGCAAAATTGCCCTAATCACAAATAACACACCAATGTGTATGTGTACAGATTTTTTGCATCACACCCAGTAGAATCTTTTTTTCTTCTTTTAATCTGGGAAGTAGAAAAATGGACTGAACTTTTAGGTTTTCACATGGTTTTACAGCCACTTGTGACAAAATAGTTAACAGGAGACCCAGAGCTGGGCTTGACACCGGACTCTGAATTTCTTCCTTATGGTCATCTGTCTCATCTAGTAACTAGCACAACCATTCCTTCAAACCAGGAAAGAGTAAAAGATAACCACTGGAAGGATGCCACAGGCTACATCGTCCCTGCTCTTAACAGAGAAATGCAGAGTTGCCCCTCTTAGTTCTCCTCAAATGGGCATATACAAGATGGAGACAGATTGGGCAAGATCTGGTTAGGAACTGGTCAGCTGGGGGGGGTGTTACCAAATGGCAGGGAAGGCCAAGTGGCCACTAAATAGGCAATAGGTGTGGGAGGGGGTTGAATGACATTTCTGCCTGAAGGTGAGAAGGAGTCAAACCCAACGCCACAGTTCTCTGCGTTCACCCCCGTGAAGGTCACCACCTGTCAGTAGACAAGTCCACAAAGTCAACATCTAAAAAGCCTAACAAACTTCTGTGACACTTGCAGGTCTCCAGATGGCACTAGGCAAACAGCCAACTGGCCTCCTCATTAGCAGGGAATTCCTCTGAAAAATAGACATTAGAGGCCACCTCTTGTGCATACGCTGAGGCAGTAAGCTTTTATTGCCTCTAAACCCCACCTGGTGGGTAGCTGCCAGGTCTTTTCATCAATACCCTTTGTCCAAATATGTGGCAGACTGGTGCTCCTGGATGAGCAAGTTACAGTTTTATGCCAGAAGAGCTGTTTAGATGCCACTCTGCCTACCAACCAACAAAGAGCAACAAAATACTTGGATTGTTAGGTTAGACAGGAATAAATGAACAGGATGATCAATATTTTTCTCACCAGTTCTATAGCTCCTGATTTCACTTACCACTTTTATAGTAAACACTAATCTGGGTTCAAATAATCTTTAAAATAATTTTTAAATTCCATGAAAAAACTAGGAAATTTAGAATAAAAGGTATTATGATCTAAAGCTGCTTGACTTAGTTCCACTTTACATTCCTAATTATTTATGGTGTCTTCCCCCAATATCTCCAGGTCCTGTGGAAAATTGCAAGTGGGTTTCTTTCCGTGGTCAGAGGTCTGTGCCCTGCCCAGTTTGTTCCATTTATACTCCTATGCCCAAAGAAACCAGGTTCTTTGCAGCTGCTCTCAGACCCCTTCAAGTCTCCTGAGCTATCCTCCCTAACTGTCCCACCAAGGCCACCTCCTCCTCCTTTTAGCTTTCCACACCACTGTGTGTCATCACAATCTCCTCCCACTCAGGGTGAACCTCCAGAATAAAGGGGACTTCTCCTCTACTGGCTCATTCCTTCCTTTACAAAGCTGATCAATGAGAAGGTACTTTGCTTTCTTTGGAGAAGATAATTAAAATATTTAATATTGTTACACTTTTCAGCAGCTGCTTAAAACCCTCCATGGCTCTCCAAAACTTTTCTCCCCACTCTTCAAGGTGGTGTACCAGGCCCGCCATCCACCTTTGGGCCTTCCTTTCACCTTTCCAGCACTAGCTCTTGCTACCACCACTCACGTGCCTCTCTCACCGCAGTAAACACCCACAGACATCCTAACGGGCCTTGCTGCTTCAAACCTCCGTGTCTGCCTGGGATCCTTTGACAGCCACAGACCTGCATCCTCACGCCAGCATCCCTTACAGCAGCTACCACACTGAGGACACTTCCCTGTCCAACAGGTCTGCCCTACTCTGGTCACTAGCTGCAGCAGACAGCTCGGACCAACTTCAACTCAGAACCACCTTCTAAGTCTCACTCTTTAGGCTCTCTCTTCCCTTCACTGACTTTCAGGATTAAGTCGTGTAATCTTAATGGTTTAGAATGCACCATGAGTAACTGTAAAATTGACCAGTTAAAATGAATTACACTTTGCAGCCAGCCTCAAGCAACTTGAGATCCTGTTTCAAATTAAAAAAAATTAAAATAGGGCTGGGGGTATAATACCACACAGTAACACACACACACACACACACACACACACACACACACACACACTATGAAATTCTCTCTACCATTTTTTTATTTGAAACTCAATGTAAGCATGCAATCTGAAAACAAAAATCACATAATCAAATAACTTTAAATGCATTTGACGCTACACATCGGCCTATTTCTTCCTTTTCTAATACTAAATTGTAAATTAACAGTTTAATAATTCTCACGTTGAAATGAAGAAGATGGCTGCATAACAGACTTTCTACCTTTAGTTTTCCAACCAGACAAAATGTGTCCACTGAAGAGATCAGAAGTAATCTAATTTTGTACTGTTTAGCTAACAGGAATTGCATAGCATAGGCACTGACTGAGGCAGCTAATAAATTTTGGAGAAAAGAGCCGGGTGTGGTGGCGCATGCTTGTAATCTCAGTACTTGGGAGGCTGAGACAGGAGGGGAGCAGGTTTGCGGCCAGCCTCAGCTATTTAGTGAGATCCTTCGCAACTTAGTGAGACCCGGTTTCAAAATAAAGAATAAAAAATAGGGCTGGGGGTGTAGCCCGGAGGTAGAATGCCCCTGGGCTCAATCCCCAGTATTGCACACAAAAAAAATTTTTTTGGAGAAAAGAACCAAGTAGGTTGATTAGAATCTTAAAAATCAGTTTTAAAAAGCCAGGCACTGTGGCACATGCCTGTAATCCCAGTACTTGGGAGGCTGAGATAGGATGGCAGGTTTGAGGCCAACATATGGTAACTTAGTGAGACCTTGTTTCTAAATAAAAAATAAAAAGGGGTGTGGGTGTAACTCAGAGGTAGAATGCCCCTGGGTTCAATCCCCAGTACCCCTCCCCCCACAAAAGAAACACAAAAATAGTTAAAAAATGGAGATAAAAGAAGTACAAATAGCCCTGGAGACATTACACTGATTTCAGTGTAGCATAATAAAAATAATCCCCTCCATTTGTATAGAGCATTGATATTCAATGTGACTTTATAGGTACCATCTGTTCCCGGCTGGAGAGGTGACCCCTCCATTTTAGTTATAGCAACCAAGACAAAACAGGATCCCATTCTTCACAACTTTTGGGCTAAAAATAAGAGCCCCTTCAGCTGCCTTAGTTTACTCTACCAGCGTCACAGGATAGTCGAGAAGGTACATGTGAAACTACTTCAAAAAAGTAGTAAGTAGTAGACAGTGGTAATGTATTATGAATAAGGAGGCAGGATAGGTGTGCGTGGGGGGGTTGAGTATGGGATTCAAAGCTTGTATATAAAGTAAAATGAATGTAATAAGAGAAAATCATTTAAAAAGGACAAACCTTATTGTACCATTCTTTCAACTTTCCTGTACATTTCTTCAAAATATAAACTGGGGGTGGTGGTGAATCACATCTTATGTTTTAAATCCTTCATTAGAACATGGCCACATTCACTAGTTTACATCTTCTCTACCATGGCTGATTTGTGCCACAACTAACACTGTATGGCCCTCAATGCCAAAATTACATACAATCTGACCTTGGACAATTGCTTTATTTAGCTGTGGAAAGCTACTAGTAATCTCTGCATACCCGTGCCAATAGTCAGTTATCCCTTATGCTTGGTTCACCTGTGTTTCAAAAAGGAAAGAAACAAAGCATCCAAGGGAAGTATGTTTAACTTTTTATTACTTTTTAAAAATCCAACTTCAGATAAATTAACAGATTAGATTAGAACCTCAACTGTACTTGATACATTATGTACTGGATTTCTATTACTAAAAAGCCAGTTGGAATATGGCCTACACAAACCAAGAGTGTATACAAAATGGAAGTGATCATCGGGCAGTAACTCTTTCCTTCCAATTCTGTCGACTGTCCGTGCTCTGTGGGGATTTATAGGTTCACGTTTAACACAGATGAAAAGCCCAAGTGGGACTGCTTTTCCAAGAATGCTCTGTTGTCCTTCAAATTCCATGTGTTTTCTTCCTTGCCTTAAGCTCTTACTTAGTAACATTAATAACTTTCAAATGACCTAAACTGATGAACTGGGGTAAACACACACTATGTTTGGTTGGTCAATTATTACGAGCCTAGTTCATCAATACTTCATTATAAGCAGCTTTCATAATAGTTTCTCGGTTGCCATTTCCACAGTGAAATAAGAACTTGGCATTATTTTTGTTTTTGTATATTTCTACCTATTACAGCTCCAATAAGAATGTCGAGTCAGGTACCTTTTAGGAAATGGCCATAGGAAACAACTAGTTATTCCTCATACTGAATTTAAGTCTTCCAAAATTTATACAGGCATGTTAACTTTCTGATCTACCCTATCTGAAATTCTAGCCTCTCTCTGTACTCACTTCAAAACAATCTTCCTAAATTCCCACTTCTCTGATTTCTTTAACACCTTGATTGCTAAAACATAGCTTCCTAACTACAGAACTTTAATGAAGATATAAAACATTAAAGAATATTTGTGTTTCCATATATCACTACTCCTATTTATTATATGTTCCAATAAATCAAGGGAACGAAGCATGATGACACACTGAAATCTAAACATAAAACCCAGATGGAACTGCAGTGTATAGATTTTACAAGTATGCCTTTCCCACCTAGGATTCATATACAAAAGCCCTTCGGTACATAGCTCTTCCTGAACAAATTACATTAATACGATTTTTCATTTTAACATTTGTAAAAACTCAGAAAGTTTTAAAATAACATTTATTTGTGAGACATTTGGCATATGGTGGTTAGTAAACATGTAGAAGACAAAAGCTATATCAAAATGAATACAATTTGTGGATAAACTCTAAAGAAAGTGGCTTTTGGAAGAACTAGACTTTGCAGCAACCACCTTTATAAAGAGGTCTATCCACTCTCAGTGGAAAACACCCAAGCATACTGTCCACTAGGTCGAGATATCACCACAATATAATGAATTCTCAGACTATGGGGTTTGATTTATGGGTGAACCCAGTATAATCTAGTAGCCCAACATGATATGCTAAAGAAAGCTTGACCATCCCTCCAGCCATTACAGTTCTACTTTATCCTATTCTTGGACTAGGATGTATATATAACCATGTCAACTACTAATGTCATTAATTTCAGGAGAAGCATGCTAAAGATACACAAAGTTTGTCCTTAGTTTTTTTTTATAGTGTTCAAAGTGTCAGTTGATGAGTTGAGCAAATAATATTGGCAAATGAAAGATATGGGGTAGAAAAACCCTACTCTTCAATAACTTAAATAATATTCTCTTTTACTATTCTACAACCAAGAGCTAGGGAGCCGAACCATTGTGAACTACATCTTCAAGATACACGTATTTATTTACCCCTTCTATGAAGCCACAGACCAATACAAATCCTTTTCTAAAGGATTTTTCAAGGTGGTTTCTATTAATTTTAATGCTTAATGTATTTGAAAATTAGAAAATTATTTTCAGATTTCAAAGAACTTCAAATACAGCTCAACTTAGTAGAAAGAGGCAGTGCACTGGAAAGCAGCTAAACCACATTCTTAAACAAAACAAAACAAAATACCCTAAATCTTACCTGCAAGAATCAAATTATGATAAACTGCATTTGATTAAGACAAATAGTTTACTGTCCAATTTATACTCCATTGGATAGACTATATGTTCTTATGTTAAAAGTACATGTTAAAAAGTTACAGGATAAAAGCAGTTAAATATTGAATTTTTTGTTTCTTATAAGATCATAAAGGCAGGTAAGAAGAAAGAGAAAGTGGAAGAACCAGTGGAATATATTTAATATCACATTCTGGCTTGGGAAAAGAGGATCTACCTACAGCTTCTGATCAAATTTGTTTGTTCACATCAACCATATTTAAGTGGCAAGAAATCAAACTTCATTCTTATAGGCCTTATATGCCACAGTATAGGATATGGAGCTCATTGCTTTATAGAAACATAGTTTGTAATGAAAAATCTAATGTAATTATTAATGGCATGAGTGTCACATTAAACTTTAATGCAGCTGATTTGAGTCTTTCTAAAAATACCAATATACAGTATTATTTTAGGTGGTCATTTGCATAGCAAACCAGTAAACTAGAAACTCAATGGTTCCAGGAAAACTCCACATTATGGATAGTTCCAGAAAAATGTACTCAAAATTAAAATCACTTCTCTTAGAAAATTGTAACCTTTATCTGTTCATCCAATAGTAAGCCAACCATTTGTACCCCATCCCACTTTACACAGTACACCAACCTGAACAGATTTTGTGCCACAATTTCATTCAAAGGGCTTGTCATTTACTGCATAATCTACATGTAGGAAAGTGGGGACTTTAAAGTGTGGGTCCTCTATTTGAAAGGCATATTTTATAGTATATTAAAAAAATAACCAGCACTCAGTAATATTGCCTTTTGAACAGATATCTTCAAACTGCAAACACATCTATTTCCACAAAACAATTTGGTCAGGAAATTTTATTTGAACATTCTAAAGCAGTACTGCTTTAGATGTTACTCAAGTGTCCCAGACAGAATTAACAAAAGTAAATGTTTCTAAATTACAAATTTGGCTCCTGTAGGAGTCTCAGAAAAGAAACAGAAAAAAAAACCCTCCCAAAAGAAGTATGACACACACATTTTGAAGAAACCCCAATGTTTCATGCAATGGTAGGCAAGATGTAAAAAGCCACCCAAATTCACACATTTCTACACCAATCATCATCAGAAAAAAGTACTCCGTAGTCAATCTGTACATCCAAATGCTTCTGGGAATCTACACCTACGTTACATTATTTAATGTTATATACATTTATTACCCCCCTTGCTTTTAATAATTTCTTAAGTAAAGCCTTCATTCAAACCCAAAAAAAGATGTAAGAGTAATTTTGGGGGAAAAAAGATAATCACTTTAGACATTCAGTTAAAATGTAGTTTATCTAAATCTCAAAATGTTTAATAAAAACAAATATCTTCTCCATTTAACACTTTGCTTTCTAACTGTACAGTAAATTGCATTGTAGAGTACACCTCTATCTTCAGACTGTATCTTCTTTGGATGGAATTAAGATGTAACTGGATAATTTTTAGATAAATACATGGGAAGCTGGTTCAACTAAGATGACAGCAGATATATTACATGCAGAATTTAATATTTTTAAATTCTCTTAAAAAAAAGGATGCAGTTGAGTTGGGAAAAAAACACCTAAAACAGGTGAAAAAAGAACCTAGATTCAATATATAAAAATGTCCCACAATAGATCGACAACGGCAGTAAAAATAAGAGAAAAAAGTAATATTTCTGGAACATCATTTTTCAATAACGTAGAAACACTAAGTGCCAGGAAGATTTCTATTCATGTAATTTTAGCATCCAAGTTTCCCTCTATTTATTTTATTGGAACAAATGCTTTAAATAAACTATTTGTCCTCTTCACTGAAGAGAGCTGGTCTATTTCATCTTTAATGAGCTAGTTTTTGGGAAGATTAGCCATGTACTGTAGTAACGCCTACTGCATAAAATCCAAGCATTTGCTGTGAACAGTTGGAGAAAGCAGTCAGTAAGAACCTAGGATCAATGGAAATAGATGTTACTTTAAGCCATCCATGAAAAAGAGACCCACAAAGTACCCAGTGTTAAGCCCAAATCTCTTCTTGCTCTTTTTTTCTTCTTTTTTTTTTGCTGTGCAAGTTCCACACTATGAAAGAGAAATTGATCCGAAGTTCCAAGTTTTCTTGGGTCTCTAGTCAATTTTCACATTAGTATAGATTTTTCGGACAAAGGCACTTGTTCCCATGTAACCAATTGCTCCTGTAAAAGTAAAATAAGATGTTTTGAAATATATACAACTCAGTATCCATCATTTACAAACACTAAATGCTCTCTGCTCTGGAAAGTTTTTTTCAAGATAAAATGTCATTCTGTTTGCCTTCTTTTTTAACTTACTGCCAGGTGTGGTGGCACACGCTTGTAATCCCAGTACTTGGGAGGCTGAGACCGGAGGATCTGGGTTTGCGGCCAGCCTCAGCTACTTAGTGAGGCCCTCCACAACTTAGTGAGACCCTGTTTCAAAATAAAGAATAAAAAATAGGGCTGGGGGTGTAGCTCAGCAGTAGAATGCCTCTGGGTTCAATCCCCAGTACAGCAAAAAAAAAAAGTATTTTTTAACTTATTAAGTTGTATCGTTTGTTTTGCAAAGTATCTATTACAGTATCTGTTTAGAATCAAATAACAATTATTACTTGTATAATCAGTAATTATGAAATTAAAATACAATCTCTTATAAAAGCAAGAATAATTTGATAACGACAAAAATTTGTTAAATGAAAAAACATACCTTATTTGATTTGAGTATATACAATTTTCTAGGTCATTTGAGCAATATTAAAATATGTTCCAGAAACCTTACAGGTAAGTCGGTAAGAAGGTATGAGGGCCACTCTGAGGGAGGAACAGAGAACCATGGCCCAATGGCTACTGCAGCTAGAGAAGAGGCACTTCCTGACATCTTTTTTGTGTTTAAGTTATTAGGTTGTGTGGTTGATAGAAAGGATGACATATTTGAGGGAATGGAAATACAGAGGTAAGTACATTAGGAGCTCTGAAATGTTGCTTTTGAATTATGATCCTCAAACAAGGCTCAAAACTCCAGAAAGCAGTGATAAGTGTCTCTGTTGCTAACGAAGTATCTACTCTCAAATCTAAAAGAGTACCTGCCATATGAAAAGGTACTCAGTAAGTATTTGTTGCATGAATGAACAAACTGGATAGTTCCTTACTACAAATACTTGGGGCTGTCTAGAATAAGATAACTGGTCACTGAACTGTCAGAGAAAATTCTCCTTTGGACTTAGGAATTTACCTCTTAGTCCACTATTCCTAAAAGTGTAAAAGTAAATCTTCTATGAGTTAACTATGGTACACACACACACACACACACACACACACACACACACACCCATGCCTTACTGGTCACTTTTGAGCCATCTTTTATTCATCCAACTGGTGAATGAGGAAAGAAACAAGCCATGTACCTAGTCTTTCCTAAATGAACTGTACCTCAAATTTACCAACTGGCTGATGAAAGGAAGGTTCTCCTTATAGAAGTATCCCAGCTAATAAATATAAAAGGAACAGAACTAAAATATTATAACCACTAATGAACTATTTGAACTAGGCAACAACTGTCAATGGCTGCTAACCTCATATGGAGAGAGAACCAGACACTCTGTGCCTCCGGATAAAAGTTTACAAACCACTGTTAAGTATTCTTAGATAAGTACTGAGTGTGATGAAGGCTGTAGCTCTATTACTTTACAGGAAACACCAGTGGGGGGAAGCACATGCAGAAACATTAAATGAATTTGGGGATATAAGCAGCGATACAACCAGAGTGCGGAAAATTCAATAGAATTTTTTGTTTTGTTTTAAAAATAAATAGCAAGAGAAAAGAAAAAGAACATCTATAGATTAGAAGAGCCTTAAGAGACATTTTAACCAAGCAATGTCTAGGCCTTAATTGGATCTTGATACAAACAAACTATATTAAAAGAGAAGTGGGAACAGGTGGGGCGAGTTTGAATACTCACTGAATATTTCAACCTAGTAAGGAATTATGCTTATCTTTTAAGAAGGATATATACTGAAATATTTACAGTTCAAATGACTCGACATAAAATCTGAGATTAAGGTCAGAATAAAGGTGGGGGCAAAATGGAGGCATAAATAAAACAGGGTTGGCCATAAGTCAATAATTACTGATATTTTGTCTTGGATATATGGGGTCTCAAAACACACACACACACACACACACACACACACACACACCACATACACACTATTGCCCCTCTTCTTGTATATATTTGAAAATTTCTCATAATACTAAAAATAAAGTCTCCACCAAAATGACAAAGTAAACCTATTTCCAATTATTTTTGCAATAATTAGACATTTCTTTTCTAATATGAAATAATGACATAAGTTTTAAAATATAGGCAATTCCTTTAAAAGTTACAATTCTTTACAAGGTAAAAAAAAAATCAATCCTAATAAAAATAAACCAGTATTGGAGAGAAGGATTCTAAGGATTGAACACAGGGGCATTCTACCTCCACACTACACCCCAAGACTTTTTATTTTTTATTTTGAAACAGGGTCTTGCCAGGTTGCTGAGGCTGTCCTCGAATCCTCCTGTCTCAGCCTCCCAAGTACTGAGATTACAGGCGTGCACCACCAGGCCCAGCCAAACCTGGATTCTTAGAACGCAAAAATATCTACAAAATTTTAACAACCATCAAAAACTTAACTGGCAAAATATAACACAAATCCAATAAACAAATCCAATTTTCTAGACATAAAACATTGTTCCGCTCTGAGCAGAGATATGCTTAAAATCAAAACAGTATCAACCTAAAGAATCATTATTTCTAATCTTATGAGTACCTCAAGAATAAACTTATAAAAGTATGACTTTATAAAAAGAGGATATTGAATATGCTCTCTAGAAAACCAAATACCTTAGGAATAATGGAGATGTACTCTTAATTTCTTTAAAGCAAAAATGCAATATGCTCATGCTGTAAAGACTGTAACAATCTAAATATTTCCCACCTTAACATAGTCATTTCTTTTTTATACATTAAAAAAATCAACAAGTATTTTTCTTGTAATTACTGACTTTAAAAAATTTTAGCAAGATAAGTTGGTTGGTATGCATAATTTTTATGTTATGATGACATTTTAATCAGTTCCATTCTGAACAGTATCTCCCCCCACCCCCAAGTAGGACCATGCTGAAGGCATATAAACCCTTTAAAGAATAAATGCTGGGACACTGCCAGAGCAGCAGGGAACTATAAATGTGCCAAGATTTCCAGGCAGCAAGATGAAATTGCAGCAGGAAAAGCACTCAAAGAATGTAGCTAGATTCATTCCATTTTCTTTGTAAATGTCAAGATATTACTTCTCTAGGTCCTCCTAAGATCACATATAGAAAAATTAAAGTCCAGAAAAAATTTTCACTCTCTGTATAATCCTATACTTCACTGAATGCTGGCGATAATTAAGAAAGATCTCAGATAAAGTAGAAGAGTCCAATGAGCAATATTCGAAAGGAAAGATGGCCAATAACAATTAAAAACCTGATTACCTAAGGATATTAAGATGTTTCCACATGACACAGCCTGGGTTTAACCTTCAGTCCCTATTCATCTCTCCCTCAAAGTTATAATTATCACAGAAAATGTCTATCACAGCAGCTATAGATAAAATATGTGACTATAATAGAATGAAACATCTTCCCTTATATCTTGCAGAATTAGTTTCTGCACATATGGTCATGTATGAACTGAACACACTCTTTAGATGGAGGAATAAAGCAATCTCAATACTCCCAAAACATGCACAAATGTCATAGCAGGACCCAGCTTTTAGCAGGATTTTTGTACCTTCCTGATTCCATTGTCTACTCTATAGCTAAAGGTGGAACTATAGAAAAAGAAAAAGAAAGAAAGGAGGGAAGGAGGGAGAGAGGGAGGGAGGGAGGAAGCAAACCAGGCACAGTGGCACATGCCTGTTAATCTCAGCAACCTAGCAACTCAGGAGGCTGAGGCAGGAGGATCTCAAGTTTGAGGCCAGCCTGGACAACTTAGCAAGACCCCGTCTCAAAGTTTTAAAAAGGAGCTGGGGATGTAGCTCAATGGTAGAGTAAGTACCTCTGGGTTCAATTCCCATTAGTACCAAAAAAAAAAAAAAGAAAGAAAACATTGGCAAATTACAGAAAAAGGAAGAGGGTCTGAATTATCCACTCTCTAGATCTCTGGATTTGTTTCGATAGTCATTAGTCCTTAAGCCTGACATCATTCCTATTAGGTAACTAAGGATCAGTCCCATTTATGGAGTAAATCAGTGACCCAGATAAAAAGTGAGTTACTTGTATGAGTTTCCCTTACGGTAACTTTGCCTGGACTTAGTGTCATGAAATTGTTCTCATGTTCTTCATGCTCACAAGGCATGAAGCCCAGAGACTGTGCAGAAACACACAGGATCCCACAGCACAAGGAAGCCCAAGGACTTCTGGGCCTCATCAGTACCAGCAGCAGCACCACTCACTGAGCATCTACCATGGACCCGAGGTTTACCCACACTCAATCACTGAATCCTGACAACCCTGGGAGGCAGATGTTATTCCTATTTTGTCAATGAGGAAAGTTGAGGAAGAACAGTTAAATGATATGGCTGTTAAGTGGGGGTAACAGGATTCATACCCAGAGCTGACTGACTCAGAAGTCTCAGCTCTTCCCCTTCCTCACCATGTGTAAACGGCTCCCTCTTATCACCTACTAGGAGTCCAGGCACTACATCTGGTTCTTCCCACATGACACTAATTCCTCTCAACCACTCTGAGAGATGTGACCATTTTACAGACAAGAATGAGACCTAGGTTTGTGTGACTTCCATGGCCACAGAAACAGTGAGTGGCAGCATGGAGACCTAACTCAGGTCTTTTCAGTTCTCAAGTTTATGCCCTTTCCATTTGTCATGCTATTTCCAAAAGTTCTTCATTTTTTATCTACTTCACATGTTAGGACTCCGTCATATGGTGACAACTATTACCTCTTCCTTCTAATGAAAGATTGTGATAGACCCATAAAGTAGTATTATCCTCATTTTACAGAGGCTTGGAGAGCTGGGAGGACTGGACCGAGGTACAGCGTGTACATGAGGCACAGTCAGAACCAAAGCACAGTCTGCAGACCCCCAAGTGTGTACTTGTAGCCAGTAAACTCCGCTGCCTTCTACAAACTGGTACCTCCCTTCTATCAACAGTCTGAGAAACTTCCAAACAGAAATCATTTGGGAAACACCTCAACCTGTCTACATCATGATCTTTTCCAAAGAATCCAAATGTAAAAAAAATGCCAATTCTCAGTAGGAACAAGAAACTAACTGTGGTATGGAATTAATCCTCTGCTACACAGAATTATTAGAATTCCTATAAAAACAGAAATTAATAAGGTGACAAATTAGGTTTGGAGGAAGAGTCAAAAGGACTGAAAGCAGACCCCTCAATTAATTTTGGTATTCCTGATAAAGCAACAGAATATAAAATTTCTTAATTTCTAATTACTACATTTTTCCGATTCTGAGACACGCAAACATTTACTCATAATGTTCCAAGAATTTTAGAACTTACCACACATTATCCCCAAGGCTGTGCTAAATACCGCCATATAGCCAAAGTAAAATGATGTTTGAAATAAGCCATACATCCTGTAATAAAACAAAACTATACATAATATATTCATTTTTACTTTTGACACAAAGCCTTAAATTTTAATTTTTAAAGGATAATTTTAGTATCCTAAATTTAAAAAGAAGAAAATATCTCCACTTACTTTGTTTTGAAAAAATAGTAGTAAAAGGAATACATGTAAACATAGATTGCGGTTGATGCAGCAGAGAGGAAACTTGTCCATTGCCTGAAAAAGACAAAAAAGATTACTCTTTTTAAAGCAAAGAATTTTATGAAAATATCCTTTTTTTTTTTTTTTGGCAGTACCGGGGATTGAACCCAGGGGCATTCTACCTCTGGGTTATACACCCATCCCTATTTTCTATTCTTTTTTTCTTTTTTTTTTTGCGGTACCGAGGACTGAACCCAGGGGCATTTTACCTCCGAGCTACACCCCCGGCGCGGCCCTATTTTTTTTTAATACTTTATTCTTTTTTATACTTTATTCAGGTCTCACGAAGTTGCAGAGGGCCTCACTAAGTAGCTGAGGCTGGCCGCGAACCCAGATCCTCCAGTCTCCGCCTCCCAAGTACTGGGATTACGCCCGGCCTTATTCTTTAAACAGGGTCTAAGTAACAGATGGCCTCAATAAGTAGCTGAGGCTGGCTGCAAACCCGGATCCTCCTATCTCAGCCTCCCAAGTACTGGGATTACAAGCATGTGCCACCACGCCCAGCTGAAAGTATCCCTTAAAGTTCTGTATATTTAAAAACAAATGCTTATACATGGTGCTTAAATATTTCAAAATGGAGAGAGCCTAAGCCTTAGAAGCGATCCTGAATTTTGTCACATTCCCTATTCTAAGTGACCTTAAATAAACCATTTCGCTTTTCAGACTTAAGTCTCTTTGTGTTTAAAATGGAAAGATGTTTCCTCATAAAAGCCTTTCCACATCAAGCACTTTGCAAAAATATTTCTAACAGTAGCACAAAAAATTCTGACTGATACTGTTTTTCCTCTAAAATCTTCATCATTTTTATAACTGAAAAATAATCCCTATCCTATTCTAAAGTAGCAAAATTTCTATCTAGATCTTTTCCTCAGCTTGATAGACTTATTGTAAAATACTATGGTCCTGAGAGGTTCTGCCCACAAATAAGTACTTACCACCTATAATCCTCTGCATTTAGCAGGAAATATGTGCACACAATGGTCACACAGACAGTCACAATGCACAGGATGACCAGCACCAGCATCATGAAGCCATAGACATAGTAGATTTTATATGCCCAGAACGACGTGAAGATGAAATACCTAAGAATGCAAGGTAGACAAGGCCGTTAGTCCTCATTCTAGAAGCTTACTCTGCACTCACATCTTAGTTCTTACTTTGATCTCACTTAAATCTCAGTATTTTTCTTTCAAGTAACTTGGATCATTTTCCCTTGTCCTTTCTTATCTAATAAATCCTTGAAAATTTTCTCAAAATTACTTCCTATAATTTTCTAAGATTCATCAGTAGGACATTGGACTCTAAGCAAACAGAATAAGTTTGCAGCTTAAAGGAATAAAATGTTGAAAAGAATAAAAGAAAACAGCTAAAAATCTATATTTGTAAAATAAAGTATCTCCTTCATTCCTTCAATTGTTTGTAGATATCCTGTCTAAGCAATGTGTCTTATATTTTATAAAACATTCTATTAAATAGAAAAATAAATTTGATAGAGTAATTAGGAAAAGAAAGCCCAAAGAAGATTTATACCATCTTCAGAGGACAGTGAGGGAAAGGGAACTAAGATTTTTCATTAAGAAAAAGACTCTATTCTAAATCAGAACAGGGCCTTTTAGGCTCTTTTTTCCCCCTTTTTTTCTTGTTCTCTTATGTTTGTGGGTTGTCACTCATTCTTTCAACAGAGGTCCCACCACATTTCAACTAGGAAAGTGGTAAGAATAGAAGTATACAGAAAACATCATTTTCACTTTGAAGGAGACGACTGGATAATGGGGAAACATCAATAAGAGAGCAACAATGCCACTGTGATAGGCAGTATCCCAATGTACAGAAGAGGGGCATCTCCTGGTTTGAGTTGAGTGGGGAAGAAGAACCTAATAAGGTGTGTGCAGAGTCGGGGAAGCCAGGAGACTCATCCAGGCACAGGAAAAGCAAAACAGCAAAGGCAAAGGGGTCTAAAAAATTAAGGAATTCACTGTGTTTTGAAAAACTCAGAATTCAGTACAGCTAGAACTTTAAATGAACAGGCAAAAGCTAAGAGAATGAACAGGACGGATTCCTGTATTATGAAGGCCAGTTTATGGAGCTGGGACCTCATTTCAATACAAATAAATATTTAGCAAAGAAGTGACATGAGTAGACAAGTTAAAAAGATCACTTGGCTACTAGGAGGTGAATGGGGTTGAAGGTGTTCAAAACACAGGAGGCTTTAAAGAGCAGAGAAGCTATCTAATGGAACACAGTTCCTTCCTGGGAAAGCAGAAAGAGATGTGACCAGAAGTACTGGGGACAGGAGTAGGAGGAAAAAATAGTGAGAGGTCAAGTCATGGTGAGGGTACAAAGCAGTAGCAGACTGGAAGTAAAGACATTCCTGAACTGGCTCTATTGAACTACAAGTTAGAGCGACAATCTCCCTGTGAGGTACCAAACTAATGCTCTGGGCATACTTGCAGCCAGTAGGTGACAACTGTATCTATTTATACTTGTTAGAATAATTAGACAACATCATGACTGGATCTTAAAAGTCCCCCAAAAGTCATGCGTTGAAGACTTGGTAGCCAGCCTGTGATGCTGATGGGAGGTGACAAAACCCTTAGGAGGTGGGGTCTAGGGGAAGCAAGTTAGGTCATTGGGAGTATGCCCTTGAAGGGGATACTGGAACCCCCGCCTCCCTTTCTCTCTTTACTTCTTGGATGCTATGAGGTTTCCTCTGCCATGTGCTTCCACCATGATGTGTGCTCCCTCGGCAAGCAAGGGAACCAAGAGACTGCGGACCGAAACCTCTGAAACCATAAGCCAATTAGGCCTCCTTATAAGTAGATTCCTCTCAGGCATGTGTCACAGCAATGGAAAGCTGACTAACACAATTTAATTAAATGTCACATGAACCAATAAACATGAGAGCAAAAAGAATGTGTGATTGCTATAAAAAGTCTGTTGAATGCTTTGGAAAGATTCAATAAAGTGAGTTGCTAAAAAAAAAAGGAAGCGGTAAAATTAAGTGTGTGTGAGACGGCCATGAAAGACTAGGGGACAAATGAACAAATCTAGAATTCTGTATTTTGCTTCAGAAACATCTTTATGTTCTTGCTCCTCTTTTTTTTTTTTTTTTGGTGATACTGGGGATTGAACTCAGGGGCATTCTACCTCTGAGCTACACCCTCAGCCCCCTTTTTATTTTTTGTTTTGAAACAGGATCTCGCTAAGTTGCTGAGGGTCTTGAACCTGCGATTCTCCTGTCTCAGCCTCACAAGTACTGGGATTTACAGGCATGTACCACTATGCCCAGCTTCTTGCTCCATTTTTTTTAAAAGGCATGAAAACATAAAAGCTATTATTATGGATATCAAAGGAAAAATGGTAGAAACTCCAACCAACAGATACACATCAAAGCAGGATCTTAGCTCTCTCTCTCTTTTTATATATATATATATATTTTCTTTTTTTTTTTTTGCAGTACCGGGGATTGAACCCAGGGGCATTCTACCTCCGGGCTACACCTCCAGCCCTATTTGTTTTCTTTATTTTGAAACAGGGTCTCACTAAGTTTCGGAGGGTTTCACTAAGTAGCTCAGGATGGCTGCAAACCTGGATCCTCGTGTCTCAGCCTCCCAAGTACCGGGACTACAAGTGTGCGCCACCACGCCCGGCTTTTAGCTCTATATTTTTAAAAAAAAGTCTTTGAAGGATGTATGTTTAGTTATTTTAATAAAATGGTATGTATATATCTATTTTTACACTCCTCTTACATGAACCAGCTACTTTACCCCAATCATGCCTGTTATGAAGGCTTCTGCTGTAGTGGAGAGCACCAGGAGCAGGGCATCTGGAAATATGTCAGGGTATTCAGAGTTGTCACGGGGACTGGAATTTATTGGCAGGAGCCAGGGGCATGAGTGCAGTATTTGAGAAAGTTCCATACAAAAAACTACCTTGCTTAACATAAACAAAGCATTCCTATCTGCCATAGGCAGAGAAAAGAAAGACATATTTTGCAGTGGTGATGAAAGATGCAGATATGAAGTAAGTGACATACTTTTTACCCCTAAACACATACACACTTCCCTGCAGGCCTGCAGAGAAGGAACCCAGGGAAGACTGCATCAAAAGATCTCAGGGAGCCGGGCGTGGTGGCGCACGCTTGTAATCCCAGTACTTTGGGAGGCGGAGACCGGAGGATCCAGGTTCGCGGCTAGCCTCAGCTCTCTCACTCTCTCTCCCTGTCTCTCTCTCTCTCTCTCTCTCCTTAGTGAGGCCCTCCGCAACGTCGTGAGACCCGGTTTCAAAATAAAGTATAAAAAATAGGGCCGGGGGCGTAGCGTGGAGGTAGAACACCCCTGCGTTCAATCCCCGGTACCGCAAAAAAAAAAAAAAAAAAAAAAAAGATCTCAGGGCCTAGACCGACCAGTAGGTAATGGTGTACCTAGTTCCTTGGATCCAAAGAAATACTGAAAAAATACAATAAAAACTAGTAACTTCTTATATTACGCATGTAATCAGAGGCTGGTCTACCAATCTCTAGCATGTATGCTTTGATTTCTTAGATCTCCTGTTAGTTAAGAGAGGTCTAGAATATAATACAAAAAGTATACACTTCACCTGAATATTTGAGAACAGGGCAGACAATCACCTTTAGACAGCCTTTCTGGAAGCAGGGGAATTAACAGACTAATTCTGTTAGATATTATAATGGTTTGGGTGTGGTTTGAGTGTCCCCTAAGAATCCATTGTCAGTAAAAGTCTTGGGCGCAGGTGATACTGTTGGGAGGTGGTAGAATCCTTGGGAAGTGGGGCCTAGCAGGAGACTATTGGGTCATTGAGGGTATGCTCTTGGAAGGGACCATGGGGTGCCAGTCTCTCTCTGATTTCCTGTTTGGCAATGTAAGCACTTACACACACACACACACACACACACACACACACACACACACACCCAAAGGCCAAGCCAATACCCCTCTTCCTCCAGCCAATCTTGAACTTCGAACTTCCAAAAGAGCTGCCTCAGGTAGTTCAAATAGTGATACAAAACTGACTAATAGAGATGTCACTTCATCTGATGATTCTATACCTACCCTAACTCCTAATTCTCTTATTACAATCAAATCCCTCAAAACATGAATTCTTTGCCAAACTTACATTTCAATGAAGATTGAGCCAAAAGGTAAAATTCCTCCCAGGCAAACAATAACTGCAGGCTCCATGAACCTGTAAAATATTAAAATTAACAGTAAACTTCTAATATAATTTCCATATTATATAAATCCTGATAATAGAAAGGCAATGCTTAATATTTAAAAAATCACCTCTAAAGGATAAAAACAAATCAGTAAAAAGAAAAATCAAAATTCAAAGAAGAACAATACATAGGTGAGACTTCAAATTAGCCACCATATTCTTTCTAGCATTAAGGCCTGAGGGAAGTATTCGAGGCACACACATTTTTGTCACTGGCAGACCTCATGAAGGACTTCACACATTCACTCAGTAAACATCTGCTGACTGCCCTCAGTGATTTTCCACCTGGAATGCCTCTTTCACCTCATCCTTCTCTTCCTGCAGGCAGGGGCTCAGTGTTCTCCCTTTAAAGCCTCTCCTGAGTCTCGCAGGTAGAGGCACTCTTTCACCCATGCCTCCACGCCTCTTGAACCAACTCCACTGCAGCACTTACCACACTATACTGCAACTGTCTAACTGCATGCATCAGACTGCATCAGATTACAAACTCTGGCAGGGAGAAGCTACTCATCCGGCTACTCCCCGTGCTCAGTGTAGCATCTAGCACAGAAAAGACACTAAGCTAATACCACCAGGATAAGCAAACTAAAAAATTGAGAAAAAAATTTAAAAATTGAGAGCTGAAAAAAACAACTTAAAAATTAATCTAGTCTTCTTTCCTCATTTTATAGATAGCCAATACACAGGTCAATGAAAGCCAGGAGATTTTGGTTCCACGTTCCTACACCTAGAAGTGACTCACCTCTGATGAGGAAGGTCACCTGTTGTTCACTCCTCTCCTTACTGGCCCTAGGGACCTAGAGGAACTTTTCTGATTTCAGACTATGCTTTTCCTTTAACCTTACTCTTCCAGTAATAAGATGAAAATCGGGACATTAATGGGCATTAATAGTCTAATATTAATTTAGAAAAAAATACTTGAAAAAAGACTCAAAAATTTATAGCTAACTATTAAAGGAAAAGAAGGAGATGGGGGAGGGAGAAAGGGGGGAGGTAAGGGAAGGTAAGTTATTTGCATATATGAATATGGCACAATGAAACCCATTATTCTGTATAATTAAAATGCACTAATAAAAATTCTAGCCAAAGACTCTCATAAGAACGTCAATCACAGTACTCTGTATTGGGAAGAGGGAAAATGGGGGGACACCAAATACTGAGTGATTGTATGTCAATGTCAACATAATTTACATTATGATGTGAGACTATAATGCACCAATAAAAGCATATTAAAAAAAAAGAACCAATCCAAGGAAAGAAAGGATCAAGGACAATCCCAAAGACTAGAAGAGACTGCTCTCTTCTAAACTACAGAGTTATTTTATTCAGCCTCCATTCCTATACATATCTATATGCTTTCACACCCAGAAAAGGAGAATAATTATCACTTGTTTGTATAAGTACCCGAATGTAAGTTATATTTACAAAGTAGTAAAATATCTAAGAACAAGGGCTTTTCAATATATATCCTTTATTGTAATAATGTATGAGATTATACTGTACATATTCAGCTATTCTTAGGAAATGACAAATCTGTTTACCTATTCTTATGAGATATCATAAATGTACAATAAGACTGTTCTATGTTTTGTCTGCTGTTAAGAACTAGGAAAATAAAAGCAGACTAGCATAAATCAGCAATGTATTAATTTTAAAAGGCAAAATAAATATGCTAAGTTCATATTTTATTCATATTTGCATTGTAAAACTTAGAAATATAAAAATATTAATGTTATTTTATGTTCAAAATCTGAAAAATAAAAACCACCTCAAATTAAGAATCCATCAGGAATCATAATTTCAAGGCTAACAGTCAAATAAAAGGTAAACTATATTTTTACTATTGCCAGAGAAGCACCTGTTCAGCTGTTAAGCAAACTACTCACTGGGCGTGGTGGCGCGCACTTTGTAATCCCAGTACTTGGGAGGCTGAGACAGGAGGATCATAGGTTCGCCGCCAGCCTGAGCTACTTAATGAGGCCCTCCGCAACTTAGTGAGACCCTGTTTCAAAATAAAGAATAAAAAAATAGGGCTGGGGGTGTAGCTCGGAGGTAGAATGCCCCTGGGTTTAATCCCTAGTACCACAACAACAAAAAAAATCACTCGCCATTCTTTGTCATGATTACTCTTGGATCATGGGAGGTCCTCAAGAACATATTCTGTGCATAAAATGTGATAGACATGTACTTGATAGATTCTATATAATGCCAGAGTGAAGATAGAGAATGGAAGTCAGAAAACTGTAATTGGTGTCAATCCTAATTCATCTCTCGGTAGGATGTACACAGCTATAGTGTGTCAGTATTGTTTAGAATGATAAAACATCTGGAAAGGAAAAAACATTCATAAGCCAGGAGTGGGCCGACTCTTCCTGTACAGGCTCAGATGGCTAAGTATGTGAGTTTTGCAGGTGATGTGGTCTCTGTCATAACTACTGCTCTGTCAATTCTGATGCTGAAAGGTCAAAGGAGCCCCAGACAATATGTGAGCAACTGGACATGGCTGTGTTCCAATAAAACCTCATTTACAAAAAGAGGCAGCAGGTCAAATTTGAGCTGCAGGCTTAATAAAATCATTCTGGCTTTCCTCCCCACCCACCTCTACACACTAGCATACTTATCAAAGCATCTGATTTATCTGTGAATGGTACCAATATTCCAAAAGTGAAATAAGGATATAACTTCTCATTACTCCTAACAATATAGATTGCTGGAATAACTAAAGTGAACGAACTCTTAAGGTCAAACTTAATACAGTCACTCTCATAAATACATACCAATTATAAAATTATATATACACAACAGCCTTAAGAACATATACATTGTGAGAAACAATTACATAAGATTTAGCATTCTCTTTACCATTTTTTCTCCGGTATAGGACGAGGCACAGCATTGACACGACAAGGGAAGTTGGGCTGACCTGACAGATTTCGGCCAAGTATGGTACCAACAAGATTTAGAGGAAGAATAACAAAAAAACAGATGCAACAAACGGCCACCTGCAAATTAAATAAAAATGTGTGTGATTACTCAGAGAACAATAACACTAATAAAAACAAATAATAGAGACACTTATAAATTTGTTTCACAATTTGATCACAAAAGAAATGTTGCAGTTAAATATGGACTAAAAGTGTGTAAGATAAACACTAATGAAAATGGGAAAAATTTAGAACTGAACCAAGTACAAGCTGAACTGTTTCTTACCCACTTTAGCTCCCCATTTTTCCTATTCTTCCATACTGTCTTTAATATAGTCCTTTTTTCTCTTCCTGTCAGCTGTCTGCTTTTAGCATATCTATCCGTAATCTTTCATCATTATAACCAACTTATCTGGACATGCTTTATCAAGCTCCTAATATGAACAAGGAGCTGTATGTATTTAATTTCCCTAATTTGCAGATGAAGAAAACAAGAGGCTAGGTAACCTCCCATGTTCACACAGCTAATAAGCAGCCAGACTAAAATTTCAATCCAGATCTGCCAGCCTCAAAGCCCATGTTCTTTGCTATTCCACACTACCTTGGAATCCTAACGACAGAAGCATGTATGTATGTATATGTATGTATGTAGGTATGTATGTATCTACCTATCTATCTGTTCGTCTGTCATTACTAAAATAATACAAATATTTTTCTGCCCATTAGTAGTTTAAATTCTAAAATTATAGAGAAGGTCATACAGAGATTCTAAAACCAAAGTGGACAATTAGGAAAATATTTCTTTTTGTGGGTTTTATAAAGTCTGAGTACAAAGAACACATAAACTTTTTTCAGGCTAGTATCTAGTTAAAATCACTTCACTATCAACTTCTATAAAATGGAGTAGACTTGAATTACCTCTAACATCTCTTTCAATTACACATTTTAGGATTCTAATAAATAGAAAATAAAGGTGAAAGACAAGCTGAATGAAAACTGAAGAAATCGAGAGAAATGATGAGATATGGGGTAGAAAGTCCAGTGATTGTATGAGAAGATACTCTTTTGAAGCAACATTAGAAAAAGTCTTATCTATCACATACTGTGTGTGTGTTTGTGGGGGGGGGGGAGGAAAGGGGGATAGGAGGGAAGGAATCTAAATAAACCAAAGGGTATCATCATTCCCTTTCAGATAAACTTTAAATGTGTGAGTTAAGAGAGGTCTAGAATCCCATTTTAAAGATAAGATTTAGGAACTCTGTCTCAGTTTAGTCCTGCAAATAATATAACAACATGTGAAAAATAAGCAGGTATTTTTAAGCTATTTAAAATATATTATGATAGCCAGGCATGGTGGTGAACGCTTGTAATCCCAGTACTTAGAAGGCTGAGACAGGAGGATCGCAGGTTCAAGATCAGACTCAGCAAATTAGCAAGACCCTATTTTAAAATAAAAAATTGGGGTGGGTTGTAGCTTGTGGAGGTAGAATGCCCGATTTTTTGTTTTTCACACATTGTTATATGAGTGTGTGATTGTGTTTGTGTGTTGATTGTGTTTGTGTGTGTGTATTACTAAGTTGCTGAGGGCCTCACTAAGTAGCTGAGGCTGGCCACGAACCTGCGATCCTCCTATCTCAGCCTCCCAAGTACTGGGATTACAAGCGTGCGCCACCACACCTGGCTCATTTTTGTTGTTTTAATATACAATTTGAAATAAACTAAACATTTAAAGTACAAAAACTAAAAAACTCTTGCCCATAATTAAAAATATACAGACTCAAATGAGTTCTACACCAAATTTTATTTATTTATTTATTTATTTTTTTGCGGTACCGGGTATTGAACCCAGGGGCGTTTTACTTCCGAGCTACACCCCCAGCCCTATTTTTTATACTTTATTTTGAAACCGGGTCTCACGAGGTTGCGGAGGCCTCACTAAGAAGCTGAGGCTGGCCACGAACCCGGATCCTCCGGTTACCGCCTCCCAAGTACTGGGATTACAAGCGTGCGCCACCACGCCCGGCCAAATTTTAATAATAGATATCTTATCCAGATTGACTCATTTTCATGCAAACCTCAGAATGGTTTCTCCTTCTACCTGTGTATATATTTGAACTTCTGGTAAATGTCATTAGGTAAGGTTTGTAATGCTACACAGGTCTTCTATTCTACTTCTCCTCTACATCCCAATTCAGGCTGGCACATATTTGCTCCCTAGAATTAGTACAAGCAAAGGCACTATTACACCGTGTGTGTCACAGATAATTGAGAGGCAGATGAGTGAGGGCACATCTAGCCTTACGTGCAAATAACAAGAATCAATTAGTAACCTATAAAGTCTCAAGACGTTATCAACAATCCAGACATGGTGGTACACACTTGCAATCCCGGCGACTCAGGAGGCTGAGGCAGGAGGACTCCAAGTTCAAGGCCAACCTGGGCAACTTAGCAAAACCCTGTCTTAAAATTAAAAATAGAAAGGACGGGGGATATAGCTTAGTGGTAGAGCACCCCTGGGTTCAATCCCCAGGACTGCATCTGACTTTTTATATATGATTAAAAAAATTCAAGCAGTTTGCTAGAAATTGTAGTGGTTAAACTGTGAAACAAATTCACTCCTTTATGTTCCAAATTCTGAATGAGCTTATTTGAAGAATACCCTGACATTGCAAGGCAAGCTGATTTGTGAAGTTATTGATATTCAATCAAATAAACTGGTTGCTTAAGAAGCTACAACTGAGCCAGGCGTGGTAGCGCACACTTGTAATCCCAGTCCTTGGGAGGCTGAGACAGGAGGATTGCAGATTCGTGGCCAGCCTCAGCAACTTAGTGAGGCCATCTGCAACTTAGTGAGACCCTGTTTCAAAATAAAGAATAAAATAAGGCTGGGGGTGTAGCTCAGAGGTAGAATGCCCCTGGGTTCCATCCCTAGTACTACACATACAAAAAAAGAGGCTACAACTGGCCTGTTTATTCATACCCCTTGTTATTAGGGTTGTATTTATCACAACTTTATTGTTCTCATTCAACTTAAGAGCGTTAAAATACTGAATCTGTAAAGTATATGTTATATCTATTTTCTATATTGAGCTTCCACATTAAGATTTTACTTTAAAATGAAATTTAGCAGCTAAGAGTTCAAAAACCATCAGTCTAATACACTAGTGAAAACCCTATAACTCAAACCAATACGGGACTCTCCTAGTGCCCTGGCCACAGCAGAGTGAAAACAGGCAGGGACAAGAGGAAACACTGAGTCCACATAGGAGGCCTTCCTTATCTACACAACAACAAGTTAGAAACAAGTACTATCTACCAGTACTTAATACCCCAGAGATCTACCAACTAGTCAACGCTTCTCAATTAGAGTCAGACACCATGAATATGGGCCAGGTGTGGTGGTGCACACTTGTAATCCCAGTACTTTGGGAGGTGGCCAGCCTCAGCTCGCTCTCTCTCTCTCTCTCCTTGTCTCTCTCTCTCTACTTAGTGAGGCCCTCCGCAACTTCGTGAGACCCGGTTTCAAAATAAAGTATAAAAAATAGGGCGGGGGTGTAGCGCGGAGGTAGAATGCCCCTGGGTTCAATCCCTGGTACCGCAAAAAAAAAAAAAAAAGAAACCATGAACATGGCTATTACTTATTTTATCTTTGCTTCCAGTTGGCCTTTTAGGAAATCTGTCAAAAGGGAAAAGAAAGCCTAAGATGAACTACTTGGAAACATTAAAGGAGACAATTTTAAAAAGATAGTAGAGAGTAACTGCTTATGAGTAAGACGATTCTCAGGAAATATATCCTTGTCAGCCTTTATGCGGAAGGTGTCTTCAGCACCTGCTCGAAGTAGATGATTTCTACCATCCTTTTTCTAACTCATATGTTTTATGATTCTATGTCTATCTAAAAATTATCTGGCCTCAATTCAAGCATTTCAACCTCTGGATCCACCAGTCAGAGCATTGCCAACTTGAATAAGAACACATTTAAGAAGCCTATAGACGTGCTCAGCAACAGCAAGACTCTCAGCCGCCTAGCGAGACCCTGTTTCAAAATTAAAAGGGCTGGGGGTGTAGCTCAGAGGTAGAACACTTCTGGGTTCAATCCCCAGTACCAAAAAAAAAAAAAAGCCCAAAAAACAACAACAACAAAAAACTAGCCTTACCAGAAAAAAAGACATTATAGGAAAACTGCAGACCAGTATCTCATAAATATAGATGTACAAACAATGAATTTGAGTAAATGGAATCTAACAATATATAAAATGGATAACATATCATGACAAACTAAAGTTTATCAAAGGAATGCAAAACTGTTTTAGGATTAGAAAATCAATCAATGCTATTCACCGTATCTCAAAAGATGCAGAAAAAGCTGTTGCAAAATCCAACATCCATTCCCAATAAAAACTTATAGCAAACTACAAATAGAACTTAATGAAAGGCATCTTAGAAAAACTGCAGCTAACATTTTACTTAAAGGCACAAAACTGCATGCTTCCCCATGACTGGGAACAAGGCAAGGATATTTACCCTCACCACTTCTATTCAATATTGTACTGAAGGGTTAGCCAGTGCAATAAGGGAGGGAGGGAAAGACAGAAGAAAAGGCATACTGATAAGAGCAAAGAGGTAAATATGTCTTTATTCATGATTTGGTAATCTATGTAAAAAAAGCTACAATAAAGCAACCAGAACTAGTAAGTGAATTTAACGAGGTTACAGGATGCAAAGCCAATATCCGAAACCCAATTTTTCTACATTCCAGCAATAAATGATAAAAATTTGAAATTTTAAAAATACCACTTATAAACTGGGCATGGTGGTGCACACTTGTAATCCCAGTACTTGGGAGGCTGAGACCAGAAGATCCAGGTTCGCAGCCAGCCTCAGCTACTTAGTGAGTTCCTCCGCAACTTAGTGAGACCCTGTTTCAAAATAAAGAATAATAATAATAAAAAAGGGCTGGGGGTGTAGCTCAGAGGTAGAATGCCCCTGGGTTCAATCCCTAGTACCACACAAAAAAAAAACTTATTTATAAAGCATAAAAATGTGAAAAACTTAGGGATATATTCAGCAAAAGATGTACAAAACCTGAACACTAACATCTATAAAATAATGTTGAGAAAAATAAAAGATACCTAAATAAGGTGACACATACACCGTATCCATGAATCAAAATAATCAATATACTAAGATGTCAGTTCTGCCCAAAATGAGCTACAGATTCAATGCAATCCCAATAAAAATCCCAGTTTTTGGTAGAAATTGGCAAACTAATTGTGAACTTTATATGGAAATGCAGAGTATAAAAAGAAAGCCAGCCAGGCGTGGTGGCGTACACTTGTAATCCCAGTACTTGGGAGGCTGAGGCCAGAGGATCCGAGTTCACGGCCAGCCTCAGCTACTTAGTGAGGCCCTCCGCAACTTAGTGAGACCCTGTTTCAAAATAAAGAATAAAAAAATAGGGCTGGGCGTGTAGCTCGGAGGTAGAATGCCCCTGGGTTCAATCCTCAGTACTGCCAAAAATAAATAAATAAATAAATAAGTAAAAAGAAAAAGAAAGCCAAAACAATATCCAGGTGTGGTGGCTCACACCTGTAATCCCGGTACTTGGGAGGCTGAGACAGGAGGATCACTGGTTCATGGCCAGCCTCAGAAACTTAGTGAGACTCTCCGCAACTTAGCAAGACCCTGTTTCAAAACAAAACATATAAATAGGGCTGGGAATGTAGCTCAGAAGCAGAATGTCCCTGAGTTCAATCCCCAGTACCACAAAAACAAAAAAGCAAACCAAAAGCCAAAAAAACTTTGAAAAAGAACTGATTCCAAGATTTATAGTGCTACAGTAATGAAGACAGTGTGATATTGGCATAAAAATAAGACAATCTGATTAACAGAACAGAAAATTCAGAAATAAATCTATATGTATGGTCAACTGGTTGTCAACAAGGGTGCTAAGGCAACTCAATAGAAAAAGGATAACCTTTTTAATAAATGGTGCTTGGACAACTGAATAGCCATATGTAATATTAAAATACAAATCCCTTGATCCTTATACTATATACTAAATCAACCAAAAATGGATCATAGGCCTAAATTTAAGAGCTGAAACTATGCGTAAGTCAAAGGACTTGTATCTACAATATATAAAGAACTCTTTCCACTTAATAAGATAAACAACCTATTAAAAAAATAAACGATCTGAACATTCAGTAGAGAAGGTCTATAGATAGCAAATAAGCAACAAAATGGTCTTCAACATGACTGATCAGTCACTAGGGAAATGAAAACCAGGAGACACCACTATCTACTCACTAGAATGACTAAAAAAAAAAAAAAAAAAAAAAGACCGACCATACCAAGTGTTAGCACTGACTTGAAACAACTGGAACTCTCAGACAATGCTGGTGGGTATGTAAGATGGCAAAAGCACTTTGGACAAGTTTAACAGTTTCTTAAAAACTTAAACTAGCATATGACCCAACCATTCTACTCCTAGTTACTTATCAAATGGAAATAAAAACATATGTCCACACAAAGACTTTTACATGAATACTCATAGCAACTTGATTTGTAATCATGAAAAACTAGCAACAATCTAAATGTGCATTGCTGGGTAAATGGATAAAAAAATGTGGTTTATCCACACAATGGAACACTGAGCAATACAAAGGAAGACACTATTAATACATGCAATGGCATCAATGAATCTCAAAATAACTTTTATGAGTGAAAAAACAGACAAAAAAGAATACAAAATGTATGATTCAATTTAGATGAAATTCTAAGTAATACAAACTAAGCCACTATGAGAGACAGCAGACTGGTAGAGAAAGGAGGAGAGGAAAAAGACAGAAAAAATAGGGATGAATTACAAAAATGTGTGAGGAAACTTCTGCATGTGATGACTATGTTCTTTTTCTTCACTGTGAGATGATTTAAAAAATGTATTTGTGTATGCATCTAAAAAAACACTCTTCAGGGCTGCCCAATGCTCTCAAAACAAAACTAGAATAAAGAAATGCAAACATTAACAAAAAGAAAGCGAATGAACAAAACCCCATCTTCACCACCATTGGCACCAAAACGAAGAAAACATGGTTTTGAGTCAATTACCATGTAAAGGCCTTGAGGTTTTCTGTTTTATTTGCTCTGTAACAGGGGTAACCATACTTCTTGCTCTGCCTATCTCTTTGAGTTCTTCTGAAAACTAGATTAAATAGTAGGTGTGAAAAATATTTTGTAAACTACGAAGTACGCAAGAAACTTATTGTTATCTGCCCTTATTACAATTCATCTTTTTAGATCTGGAAAAATCATTTCAAGCAGCTCAAGGCTTTTCAGATGCTATCTTCAGCGTTCCACATGAGGAATCTTCTCCCTGTTCTCATGTCCCTTTTTTACTTAATCAGCAGATCATCATTATCTTTATCCAAGCTACTAATAATCATTTGAATAGGTTAGTCAGTCAAGAATATCTATTACCCTCTATTAAAGGAAAGTATGTGATACAGTATGGGTAAAACCCCAATTTTCTAACTCTATAATGATTTTGTTATACATCTACCTACTATACTATTTTTCTGGCCATATTTCCCTATCTTGTCCAATAAGATATAATATTTATCCTGGCATGGTGGCACACATCTATAATCCTAGAACTTGGAAGGCTGAGGTAAGAGGACAGCCTCCGCAACTTATCCAGTCCCCATTTCAAAATTAAAAAAGGTCTGGGGGTGTGGCTCAGAGGTAGACTTCCCCTGGGTTCAATCCCCAGCAACACACACACACACACACACACACACACACACACACACACACACACACAAACACACAGATAATACTTCACTTATTCTTGTGCCTCTAAAGGACAAGGCAGAAGCCTGGAGTCACTAAGGTTAGATTAAGTTGTCAGGTCAGAGAATTAGAGTGAAGATCATCCAGAGAAAGGATTCAAAGTCCAAGAAATCAAAGAAATAGGATCTGCAAACTTGAGGATGGCAGGTTTGAGGCCAGCCACAGCAGCTTAGCAAGACTCTGATTTTCACGCTATGGTATTCAGTTAGTAGGCACCTGGCTTCTCAGGCACATGGTGCCTTTGGTCTAGGGGCCTTTCAGTGACAAGACCCATTCTCACAGGTTGAGAAGTGGTATCAGGTGAACACTAGAGACTGGGTTTAAAGCACGAGAGATTAAGGGCTTGAGATAAAGTCCTGGACATCAAAAATTTTAAAATTTCCAAGTGAGTTTAGTTTATAAGCATATATAAATCTTTTCCTTCACAATGTCAACAATTCAAACAACTAGAAATACAAACTTAAGTAGTTAAAACATTTAATGACCAGTTAGGTCAAACATTCCCCTCAAATTCTTAAATTTCATGTTTTAAACAAATTTTGATGCTCTTAAATGGGGGGAAATGTTTAGACCACACACTTGACTAAAACTTGAGGCCAGGAGAATGCTCTCTACTCAGCATTTCTTCATTAGAATGCAAATTAAGAACATGATATTGTAGGAACCTGCTAGGTGCCAGCAGTCTAAGATCAATTTTATAAACCTCCTCTGGCTCAGTATAGAGCATAATATTTATATTCAAATAATCAGTGGTTGTTAAATTATCTAAAGGCAAATTCCATTGATTATTAACATTTAAGCTGGGCATGGTGGCAGATGCCTGTAATCCCAGTACTTGGGAGGCTGAGACAGGAGGATCGCAGGTTCAAGGACAGTCTCAGCAACTTAGTTAGACCCTGTTTCAAACTAAAAAATAAAAGAGAACCGGGGGTGTAGCTCAGAGGTAGAATGCCCCTGGTTTCAATCCCCAGTACCACACATACACACAAACACAAAAATAACAATAAAGATAAAAATAAAAAAAACATTTAAAATTCAGCATCTACTTCATTCAAAAATAAAATAAATGAACAAAGGAAAAAAAACCCATTTACCAAGTGGTTAAATTGACCATTTTTAGTGAGACAAAGCAACATTAAAATATAATCTTTAAGCCAGGAGTGGTGGCACAAGCTTGTAATCCCAGTACTTGGGAGGCTGAGACAGGAGGATCTGGGTTCTCGGCCAGCCTCAGCTACTTAGTGAGACCCTCCGCAACTTAGTGAGACCCTGTTTCAAAATAAAGAATAAAAAATAGGGCTGTGGGTGTAGCAGGAGGTAGAATGCCCCTGGGTTCAATTCCAAGTAGGGAAAAAAAAAAAAAAAAAAAAAAAATATATATATATATATATATATAAAATCTTTACCAATATCAACTTCAAACTTCTGAGAAAAATTATAACAAAATCAGACTCTTAATTTTTAAAGCACTATGAAACTATTTTATTTAGGGATCATCTTTAAGAAGCAACTTGCAGCCGGGCGTGGTGGCGCACGCTTGTAATCCCAGTACTTTGGGAGGCGGAGACCAGAGGATCCGGGTTTGCGGCCAACCTCAGCGCGCGCGTTTGCACGCACGCTCTCCCCCTCTCCTCTCTCTCTCTCCTCTCCTATCTATCTATCTATCTATCTATCTATCTCTATATATATCTAGTGAGGCACCTCTGCAACTTCGTGAGACCCGGTTTCAAAATAAAGCATAAAAAAATAGGGCCGGGGGTGTGTAGTGCGGAGGTAGAACGCCCCTGGGTTCAATCCCCGGTACCGCAAAAAAAAAAAAAAAAGAAGCAACTTGCCTCCTTTCTGATGGCCTAGAACTACATGGAAGTAAATTCTTTTCAGTCTGAATGCAATTAAACACTTTACCCTTTCCTAACCACTATCACTTTGGTTTGAAAAACTATTCAATTTTGAAGTAAGTTTTAAAATATTCACCACTCCTAACTAAAAAGTACTAAAAATATAGTAAAAATGTATTCAATGCATCTCGGAAAAATCTGGACTGTAAAGCAAAGTCATCTGGAATTTCTGTGAAACTATTTGGTAACTCCCACACAACAGAAAGAAATCCTAAGCAAGACTAGTTGTAGTTATTTTGTCTCTTACACATACACATACAACTTGCATGTATGTTTATATATGTATTTGTACCTGTGCACAAGTATACATAGTCTAGCCCAGGTCTAAAATTCTGTTTCTAGCAAAGAAACAACAGGAAGAACTGGGAGGTTGTGGGTTAACTATGTGAAGTACCATTATAACTGTGTTCTAGTTGTAACATATTTAAATGATCCCAAACATTTAAAAGTCTGTGATTACAGGTAAGATATGGAAAAGAATTTTAATATCTTTAGCAATACATATTATTGATATAAATGCTTAATGAGGCTCTAAATTAGCATGTTAATAAAAAATGTGTTAGGGAGAAGCTTTACTTCCTACCACTGCACTCACCCATCACCTTAAAACATTCATGTTTCTTCACGTTTTTATTCTTTCTCTAAAACATATTCACTCATTTCTCCTGTCTCTGATATAAAGTTATAGTGCTGTTTTTTGGCCATACTGAAAGCTTTGCACTTTACTAGCTTACAAAATCAAGGGGGGAAAAAGGTGGGGGGTGGGGACTATAGTCTTAACTAAAACTTTATGGAGACCAACAGTAGTTTTCTTCTCACCCAACTTCCAGGACTGAATAGAGATTGGCCGAAACTATCAGAACACCCTGAAGAGGTACTCTGGAGAGACAGCAGGCCTCATATTAGCAGTTTATTTATTTTTCTTTTTTGGTACTGGGGGTTGAACTCAAGGGATATTCTACCTCCAAGCTACAACCTCAGTCCTTTTTAAATGTTTTACTTTGAAACAGGGTCTCACTAGGTTGCTGAGGGTCTCACTAAGTTGCTGAGGCTGGCCTTAAACCTACTATTTTCCTATCTCCACCTCCCAACTACTGGGATTACAGGCGTTCACCACCATGCTCAGCTATTAGCAGTTTAAAAGTAAGATTCAGGCAACTTACCATTGTTCCAAAAGGAATGGCTCTTGAGGCATGGTAATAAATAGCTATAAAATTGATGAAGAAGGCAGTCCCACACACCATAGCTGGGATAAGGAATGCCCCAATAAACATCTGTTTTATCCATCTTCTTCCTGAAAAAGAAGGGAAACTACAAAAATTAGAAGTGAACAGACAAATGTGTTTTAATGTTTAAAATGTAATTATCTAGAACCAAATTATTTAAAATTTTCATATAAAGATCCAAAAAATGATAAAAACCAATCCAGCTCTTTAAGTACATGTAATGGAAACAGCTTTGGACATGGATGTCCTGAAAATGAGCAATGATCTGCAGTAAAATATCTTGTTTTGCTAGGCACAGTGGCTCATGCCTGTAATTCCAGCTGCTTAGAAGGCTGAGGCAGGAGAATTGCACATTTGAGGCCAGCCTGGGAAACTTCGTGAGATCCTGTCTCAAAATAAAAAGGGCTGGAAAAGTAGTTCAGTTGTAGAGAGCCCCTGGGTTCAATCCCCAGTACCAAAACAAAAAATAAACATCAAAAACCCTGTTTTTCCATCTCTCTGGGCTATATAGATAGGGGTTTTCAAACTATTACTTGGAGTTTTTTGTTTTTTGGGTTTTATTTTTGTTTGGTTTTGGTTTTTTTGTGGGTTTTTTGGGGGGGTACTGGGGATTGAACCCAAGGGCATTGAGTTATACCCCCAGTCTTTTTTTTTAATTTTGAAACAGGGTCTCATAAAGTTGCTGAGGCTGACCTCGAACCTGCGATCCACCTGTCTCAGCCTCCCAAGTACTGGGATTATAGGCATGTGCGACCACGCCCAGCTTTGGGAGGTTCTTGATGTGCCCATGAATTCAAAGATGATGGAAAAATCCCAGGTCTCCTAGCCCTGCTTCAATCAGAACAATTCTACTTTCAACAGTCTTACACATTAGAGTTTCATGTAGGCTTCCATTTGAAAAGGCAATTACACTGCTTCAAAAAAAATTTTTTAAACCCCTGGGTTAGATGATCTCTAAATTTACTTTTAGTTCTACAATCATATATAAAAATGTATTTAAATGCATTCCTATGTTTAAAAAGGAAAATATGCTGGGCGTGGTGGCGCACGCTTGTAATCCCAGTACTTTGGGAGGCGGAGACCAGAGGATCTGGGTTCGCGGCCAGCCTCAGCTATCTCTCTCTCTCTCTCTCTTTCTCTCTACTTAGTGAGGCCCTCCACAACTTCATGAGACCCGGTTTCAAAATAAAGTATAAAAAAAAATAGGGCCGGGGGTGTGTAGTGCAGAGGTAGAACGCCCCTGGGTTCAATCCCCGGTACCGCAAAAAAAAAAAAAAAAGGAAAATATAATAGAAGTGTTTCATGGGCTTGCTCTCAACAACCAGAACTACGAAAGTTTTACTATTTCTTTGTACTTCTACATATTGCCAAAATCCATGAAATGTCTATTATTCAAATCATTAAGGGAAGAAATATTTAATCATATAATAAAAATTTTCAAATCATGTTCCTATTGGCCAGGAGAACAACAGGGAGCTGTCTTTCTAATACAGCAGTGTACAAGCAAGTGCACTACCAATGGGAAACATCCTCCTACAGCCTAGGAACAGAATGTAAACATTTAACATGAGATCAGTATTAAAATCCAGCCCTGCAATCACAAGCAATAAGGGTCCCAAAAGAAAATGCTACAGGAAAAACAAGTAATACCCTAACTTTTGTTTTCCACTATATGAAGTTACTTTAAAACATCCAACTCTCAGAATTACTATCCCAATCATAACATTCCTCCAGAAAATTCCTTGATTCTGAATTTTCTCCTCTATTTCAGGTAAGTTTCAAGAACCCCTCTTTTCCAACTAATATGTAATATTTGAACAACTCCACAAAAAGGGTGGTGACTAATTAAAGCTAAGTATTTCTTCTACTTAATTCCAACTCCTTCCTCACATTTTCCTTTCCTGCACTTTTCATTATCTTCTCAGATTCAGACATGTATTAATAAAGCTCCTTATCCAACTCTATTTCTCTCTCTCCTTCTAATGGTCAAAAAGAATCCCAAGCACATTCCACTGTGCACAGCCACCCAGTCATCTGTGTTGAGCCTCCTGCTGCTCACAGCATCCTTGGGAGACTCTACTCAAGTTATAGGATACCCCTGGCTTCACACTGGGGCTAGAGCATTATAGGTGCACTGAGGACAGTAAGAAGACCTTGAGTCCCACTGTAGTTTAGATCTTGTGCTAACTCAGAAACTCTTGATTCCTGGATTGACCTCTCCATTAGCCTGGTTCTTAGGATTGTTTAGACAAAGTATTAAGGCACAATCAGACCTCAGGGAAATATCAATCAAAACATAATCTTCAGATTATATTTTGTACAATCTGATAATCCTGAATTTAAGGTTGAACATAAGCTTTCAAGAAAAAGTGTAGTAGAGAAAAATGTGGCTGGGTACTCCAAACTTACAATCAGACTAAAGGCAAATTTATATCCAACTATGAAATAAAGGAGCTGTTTTAAATAAATTTGTTTTTGCTGTGGATATATTTTTGGGAGTCATAACTGTAAATTTTTTAGTCTAACTAGTTTCCAGGTCAAATTCAAAGTAGAAGTTACCTTAAGTATCCTTATTTCCTTAGGATGTAGTCCTATATGATTGGACTTGTTTCCCAAATCTGGAAATAGAATTTAGAGACTGAACACCTAACTAAAATAATCAGGAATCCATAATGATAGTTCCACAGGCAATCCAAAGAATTACCTATACTGAAGGTAGTCTAATAGGACCTATTAAAAAGAGCGATGGTAAACCAGGATATCCTGAAAGAATTTTAAATGACCCTATGCTCTAATTTCTTAAAATCTGTGAGTTTATCACCAAGGCCAATCTTAATATCCTGTATGGGGAAGAGGGGAGTATGGAGGGAGTTAGCGGGAAGCCCACCAAGTGCTGTGTGCATGTATGTCACTATCACTATGAACTAGATTATGATGTGAGACTAGAATGCACCAATAAACAAATAAAATATCTGTGAGTTTCTCTAGTCTACTAAGGAAGGCAGGATCTCCTAATGCTGCCACTGTTTAGGATAGGTTATGAACATCACATTAAAGTCTCTATTTTGGGGAATATAATTTTAAGGTCTTTCAACAATCATTCACTCATAAACTAAAATATGCAAATCTACTATTTTCAGCACTTTTCTGGCCCCACACTAATACAGGGAAAACAAAGGGACTCAAAAACCCTTGAATGCTATCACATAGAAAACATCATGGAGCAGGACCCTTGTACCATCTATGTATTACCCCATCACTCCCAGGCCACAGTGGTAAAGGAGCAAGAGGGCATGAAGATGAAGTGCTCTCAGCAAGAGACTGTGACAGAGTAACAAGAATCTTTGTGAAAGGTCCCTTGATAAATATTTAAAAGACAAGAGAAACAAACGGCTCTCCTTCTTACTCTCCTTCCACAGTCCAGAAGCTTTCCCCTATAACGCTGAAACTCTATGCGGAGTCTTCATATGGAGCACGTCCAGGGAGCTGGTACCTCAAAGTAACATAATTTCAATAACTTTAATGTATTCTCCTACATGTTCCTCAGAGGTAATTTCACAACGCAGATAACCTATTGATTATTCATAATTTTAGGAAATAAAATGCAAGTGTTCCATAAAAACAAGGTAGAACACACAATAGGTTTAGCGGAGAGATGTGACATGGGATAACAAAGGATTTTACAATAGCTGTACTGCCCATTTTAAATTCCAAATACCTCATGGTAAAATATTAGCATCTATAATTTAAAATATACAGTAATAACTCATTTTGTTACCTCCTTGTCTAGCATACAGACTTCCTCCAAAATAACCATTCACTGGAGATGTAGCAGCATAGACAAATATGGCTGTACTGAGCATTGATCCTCTCCTATAAAGGTGAAAATACAATAAATTAAAACCAATAATTTAAAGAAAACATCATATAGTCTATCCCATTAGCACTAATTTAATTTCAAGGATAAATTTAACAGAAACATAAAAACATCACATCCTAAACTGAAAAAGACCTCAGAATGTTCTCTAATGAATGAATTTCTACTTAAAACTTCACTTAAACAATACCAGCCTGGTTCTAATATTTTTTAATCTGCAGTTTAAATTTCATAATATATTATCAACAAATATTTCACATTTCTTTGGCAAAAATATTAGAAGCTGGGACTAAAACTGTTTTGCAAATGTGTAAACCAATCCCATCATATGGAACAGGAAATTCACCTGTTTAAAAAACTGACTAGAATATTCCTTTTCACAACTTGATTCAACTGTCTGCTAAAAGAAATAAAATGGGAGCCAGGCGTGGTGGTGCACGCTTATAATCCCACTACTTGGGAGGCTGAGACCGGAGGATCCGGGTTTGTGGTCAGCCTCAGCTACTTAGTGAGGCCCTCTGCAACTTAGTGAGACCCTATTTCAAAATAAAGAACAAAAAATGGGGCTGGGGATGTAGCTCAGAGGTAGAATGCCCCAGGGTTCAATCCACAGTACCACAAAAAAAAAGAAATAAAATGGAATTAAGACAACTTATATTAAGCATTATTATTTTAAATGGTATAACATTGGACTTTCTCCATCTAGTTTTTCCATCTAGTTTCCCCATCTAGTTTTTTCATCTAGTTTGCTGAAGATGATTTTGTAAAAATCTATAGGTCCACAAGTCAGCATTAACTCAAATCAACAATCCAAAACCACTCCTTCCAATAATGATATCTAAGGAATTCAGACCAACTTTTCTGAGCAAAAATGGGAAAAAAAATTTTTTAAAGGCAAGTTGCAAAGAGAAATATTAAAATGATAAATGCCAGTATCATTTGATGTAATATAGACATGTATTTATTATGTAACCCACTATATGTCGCAACCCCCAGCCTTGTAATACACAGCACTCTTGTGTTCAAACACTTATGCTCACTTTCTTAAAGTGGATCCATAATAGTGAAAACAGTGCTGTGTACTGATGTATTCCCATCAATACACAGCTAAACACAAGCATAATATAAAGATTTCTCACTCAAGTTTAAAAGACCCTGGGTCTCAAAGTTCATCTGTTTAAACAGCCAAATTTATTTATCAGGAACCCAGCTAAACATTGCAAGTATTAATTTATTCCTTTCAGAGTATCACTAACAAATTCAACCCATTCTGTTATCAATGTGTGTTAAGGCTGACATAGGCCTAACAATGCTGAAAACAGGCTGCTTTCAATGTAAGACCAGCCTAATACCAGTCAGAAGTTCCTAATATCAGCAGAAAGGGCTCTAAAAAAAGCTGCCCATGTGACTATAAGTCCAAAATGACTAACAGGTATTTAAGTTTGCAGTCCCCAGAGACATTTCCACTAAATGAAAATATGAGCATCTGTCACCACTTTGAAATCAGAAATATCCTTCACCTCTTTGCTCATAAATATTCTATAGGCATTTTACCCCCGTGTCCCAAATAAACAATTTTTATCTACACTGAAAAATCTGCTGAGGCAGCCTACAGTGCTGTGAGGGGGAGGAACCTCTAAGGAGCTGCTCTGATGACATGAGCTGCTACACTACTGCTCTCCACCAGAAGTTTCAGAGTAGGAGTGGCAGCAGCAGTACTACCAGGCTCACCCAGACCTTTTCAAACACTAGGCCTTCTCAGGAGTTAATACCACACATTAACAGGCATCCACAGTGACACTGATCTTCTACCCACCCCCTCAAAATACTTTTTCCTCTGATTGTTATGGTAATCTCAAGACAAGGTAATTTTCATGTGTTACACTGAGCAGCTCTTTATCCTTTAAAATCATTCCTTCTCTGGAGTGATTCATCTCAATTTTATATGCAAATTTTTAATTTTCTCACTGCTTTGTATATTGTTATTACTATTTTCATTTCTGTAAACATAGTAAATTAAGAGAAGAGTTCTGGAGTAAGAATGCCTAAATTCAAATCCCAGTTTATTAATACCCATTAGTAATAGCTATGTAATCTCAAATTATGTAACCTCTCTGAGCTTTACTTTCCTTGTCTGTAGAATGGAAATAATCTCTCTGTAGGGTTAATGTTCAGATTAAAGGAGCTAATGTGCATAAAGCATAAAATGTGGAGCTTCGATGTTAGTCCCTTTTATATCATAATAATACCATGTTAGTACTAAGTAATTAGTTATATTTGCTTCAAATAAACACAGAACAGAACCATTTACATTAATGATGGCAAAAAATGTATGATTTACCTGCTAATATCAACTAATAGAAAGCAGTTTCTTATTTCTAAAAATCAAAAGTTTTTAAATAGAAGAGCTTCTACATTAAGAAATGGGTTGCCAAATTGTAACATGAACATTTTGAAAAGCAAGGCAAATGCTTGGATTAATAAAGAAAAAAACCGGGATTCTAGGAAAGGTTACTCTAGTGGTTCATAAAACTGTGATAGCGTAATCAATGTCAATTCAATAGCAATGAAGTTAAGCCAGTATTTAATGTAAATCACGACTTCTTGGCAGATTTGAAATGCTTTGATTTGAACTCTTCCCATATTTGAAATATTCTTTTACTTAAGATTCAGTTATTCTGAAAATATACTAAACTTTGGTCAGTTACTTTAGGGAGTTGGGGGGAAGTTCACCAAGTACTGTGTGCATGTATGTCCCTATCACTCTGAACTACATAATAATGTAAGATTATAATGCACCAATGAATGTCTTTAACAAATTATTTTAAAGCTTACATGGTAAATGAATGGCAAAAGTTCTATTAGAGAAATGTATAGAAACTACAGAGAAACAATTTTGTTGGTTAATATTCACTTCAGTTCAAAAGCATTGATGGGGTACCTTTCACATGCAAAGTTTTTTATGTAGGTACTTTGAGAATTCAAAAGTAAGTAAAGACCCAGTCTCTACTCTCAAGGAAATTACCGTCTAGCAGAAGAGACAGCAATTTAGTATAAAGTAAAATATGTAACATACTACTAAAGAGCCATTCTTTCAGCACAAATTCATTGCTTGTCCATGGAATACAAGGCACATGTAGGAAAGAATGCACTATGAACAGAAACACAGGTGTGAAATACAACTGGAGAAGTGCCATGCTGACTGAGGACTTCATGGGGTAGCATCTGAAATGCCTGGATCATAATCACAACCACCCAAGCACCACTGCCTGTCTGCTCTGTAGAGGCTGTGGTTCTCTGAGTACAAGGTGATAGGACCACTCAATAGGAATTTCAGATCTTTTGTGAATGTGTAACTTTTTCTTACAATTCAGAGACCTCAAATTGAAAATTTCTCACAAATGTTTTTGTTTGCAAAGAAAAAAAATGTACCTAAAACCATGTAAAGATAGGACACTGGTCTAGAAGGGTTTTTGTTGTTGTTATAAGAAGTCATCCAATTATTTTTCTAATCTTATGTGACTTTTCCATCACTCTTGTTACTATTATTTACAACACTTTCATTTATTCTATAGAATATCTCCCAGTTTTGGAAGCAAAGGTGAAGTAATAATTTAGTAACTGTGAATACTGGCACTTCATATGAAGATCTAATTGAATCTTCAACTTAAAAAAAAATGCCGGATTACTTTGTTAAACAGCTCTGGATTGAAAATAACCTCTGCTCATTTCTCTAATGGCCTTTGTAACCAACCAAAAAGTTCAGTAATGCTAGTAAGTTTCGGCATGTACAGAGAAATAGAACTTAAGATTATTGTTCAATATCTGCAATAATGACATTTATAGTATTGAAATTCTAAGATAACTGAAATAAGTAAATATTTAATTATGATTGACTTAAAAGGTTCCAATGATTAAAACTGTTAAAACAACAAAAAAGTAATAAAGTACAAGCACTTACTCTGTATATAAATCTTCTATCATTGCAACGATAATAACAATGAGAGACACAGCAAATATCTGACATCCAGAACCAATGAGAGAGGAAAATATTAACGGGTGACTTGACGGTCTAAATACATCTCCATGCACCTGCTTCCATCCATATTCATCTCCTAGGTCTCTATCCTATTTACAAATATATATGTATGGACAAAAGAAAACCATTCAGAATCAAATTAAAACAAAGTAGACAGGCTAAAATATATATAATTTCATATAACTATATTTAATTTAAATATATATACAAATATATATATATATATAGTTAAATTCCCTCCCTCCAAATTTATAGCTACTTAATGGGGCTCAAAACACTGAGAAAAGACATTTCAAATTTAAAATAGTCACTGCCTTAATAACATATAATGATAAAGTACTAAAGTTCTGAAAGGTAACTCCTGATTGTGCTCAGAGAATCTGAAAGAAAGGAAGAAGAAAATATTTGGGAGCAAAAAGAAATGGTCAAATTGGGAGAACAGGGTCCTGACTCTCTTAACATTACTTTCAGACCCTGCTTGTGACTGTGAATCAGAGACAACCAGGGGCCATGTGGAGAATGAAAGAAAAGAAAAGAGAATGGTATCAAAACCAGTACTTGTCTAAAAATGCAGACAAGTCCTTTATGGCCTAGAATCTAAGAAGATTCATGGGGGAAATATCAGACATGGATGTTTTTATTTAATTGTCTATAGCAGTTTTTAAAATGAATTCAATTTTACTTTTCAACCTGAGTAAGCAAGTGCTCCTTAAATAGTTCTAAAACAATGTTTCTTAAGGAATAGCAGTCCCTTTAAGGTAATCTGTTTTGGGAGAAAGATCCTGGTTAGACAAGTTTTGAGAAAGACCAAATATTTTATCTAAACTCTAATACTTCACAATGTACTTCAGCATATTAAAAATTTTAAAATTTTAACTGTTTCCCAAACTTGTTTAATAATGAAGTGTACCTAGTAGAATAGTCATTAATGTTCTATGGACCACATTTTTTATTCTACAATTTAGTAAAAGAATTTGGAAAACAAATCTGAAAACCTAAGTTAACCCACACTAAGTTAAATGTAATCTTTCCATCCACTTCCTGAATTTTATGCAATATTTAACAATATTAGGAAGATAACAATACAGGTCTACAACCTCCTAGCTGTAATTCTGAAATCAAAAGCTCTGAAAACTAAGTTTATTTCTTAAGTCTGATGTGTCATTTGCTGGCGAAACTTGGCTTGAATAAGAGGTTATTTATACTGCTTATTTATATGACATATGTTTAAAATGAATTGAATAAAATTGAATTCATTTTAGATGATCTCATTTTTCCTTCTCTATTTTTTGTATCTCACTTAGAGAGACATTTATATGTTTTGCTGAAAAAAAGTCAATATATTTGATTACTGGGCATGGTATCATGGACCCCACTAGGAGTTTTATACCTTTCTAAAATCTAAAAACTTTAAAATTTGAAAACTCATCAAGCCTCAGGACTTCAGGTAAGAAACTATGACTATTCCAAAATTCAAAATAACACTGAGATAAACTGCTCTTATAAATACGATGTAGAACATTTGCTTACCATGTCATCCATCTCTTCTTCTTTACTGTACCGGGCATAATCTTTTCTTAAGGTTCTCATTAAAATCATTGAAACTAAGCCCACCAAGAAGATCACCATCATGAAGGAGTTGAAAATTGAAAACCAATGAATCTAAAATAACAGAAAATAAAGTGTTAAAACATGAGTCACAAAATTCAAAGGTTTCACGATGACAAGTGGATGTTAATGGAAAAATGTCTTAAAACCTTTTACATAAAAATCCAAACACACTGAGTATTCACTATGCCCAAGAGATTGGTTTTCTTAAAAGTAAGCTTCCATACATTGAAAGCATGCTATCCTCTACACAGATTTTCACAAATTTAATGCACCAATACAGTGCAATTTAGCCATATGGCATATGCTATTCAGCATTACATGGAAAAAACATGGGCTCTGGAGTCAAACAGGCCTGGGTTTTAACCCAGGCTCTGCCAATTTCTAGCTGTGTGGCCTCAGTTTTCTCATCTAAAAAGTGGAGAAAATAATACTTCTCTTGCAAGTGATTTGTAAGGTTTAATAACATATAAAAAATATAGTACTGTGTCTGACATAGAACAATGCTCTCCTACCTAACTAGCAACAACCTAAAGACCTCCTTAAAACACCAAGACCAAACTGGGCATGGTGGCGCACAACTGTAATCCCATTACTTGAGAGACTGAGACAGGAGGATCACAGGTTTTAGGCCAACCTCAGCAACTTAGTGAAACCCTGTTTCAAAATAAAAAAACCCACCATCACACTTGGACTCAGCACCTTCCTGAACGATGTGCTTTACCCTTTTCCAGTTGGTTCATTCTCCCCTCCTGTCATCTTCATTATTCAGTCCTTCCCAAATTAGTCACCCATGGTACACAGAACACTGAAGTACCCCTTAGCTCCTCAATGTTCTCAAGCTCTTGGCTCTTGATTTTATCCATACATTAGTCACAAAATTATGTCCAGATTCTGGTCCACAATCACGAGGTAGTACTGTATCTCTGAGTACCTCTCAGAATTTGGTGCATCTGACTTGAACCAGGTCTGTGGTACTGCCCAGTTATTCCTTTATGTATATTTAATTCTCAAAAGGTCCTTAAAGATAGTTCCAAAATTTCTCTTCTCTCAAGGCCCCAAACACCTTCCTTCTCCTGTCTTCTACCATCCGGTGTAACATGACCTTCCTGCATTTATCCTCCCAGCCTTTTATTCCTCCTGTCAATCTCCTAGAAGCTGTTCCCCTCTGAAGTCAATCTTGCACTAGGCTCTAGATCTCATTCACTCTAAGGGATTGTTCCCCCTTTATTTTTTGTTCCTCTAAACCCCACCCTTCTCTAGCATCATCAATCTCCAAAGGGCCGCCTCATAATGGTATCTACCCCTTGGGGTTGCCACAGGTTTGACCAAGATAATAGCTGTAAAGCATATAGTAGAGTGCCTAGCACATCATAAAACACTAAATAAGATCTAAAAGTCAGTGTTATCACTATTATCATCTTTAGAAGTGTTTGCTTGACCTTTGTCCTCTCATTCTTCTGATCTTCTTCTCACCTTCCTTTCAATGTCAACACTTTCAAATGAGACTGCAGGTTCCACTTCTTCCCTCACTTCCTCCAAAATACAATGCCACCTCACCCCCCATCTCTCTCAAAGGCTTGCAATGAACTTCTAAACAGATTCAGCAGTCAATTTTCCGCCCCTCTCCTTGATCTCCCTGCCAGTCTGACCTTCCCTGACACTCTCCCATCCCACTTCACCTCTTTCATCTTCCTGCTGCTCCTCCCACCCCTTGTGAACTCTTCCAAATGCTCCAGTCGTGGTACTCTACTATGACTTCTTGGGCTTTCAGAACCTTTAACTAGCATTCCACTGATGATGGTAATACCTTCCACCCTCACCCCCATTCTAACCCTCATTCTCTGTCATGTTTCAGACTTTTGCTAACTACCATGATTTCCACTTGAATTTCAGATTCAGACTGCCCTAGAGCAAACTCATAATCATCCCTCTCATTTAACCACTGCTTCTGATTCTCCAACTTCTCCTAATGATACTACCATGAGGTTTTGAAATTTTAGAATTATCTCTGGCTCTTTCTTCTCCTTAATCCTTTATAGGTAATAATTTTAAGCTTTTTATTTTGTTGTTGGTGGTGTACTTTTGGTTTTGGTTTCTTTATCCCCTTCTTTTTTTTTTTTTTTTTTGCGATACTGGGGATTGAACCCAGGGGCATTCTACCTCCGAGCTACACCCCCAGCCCTATTTTTTTTTATTCTTTATTTTGAAACAGGGTCTCACTAAGTTGCAGAGGGCCTCACTAAGTAACTGAGGCTGGCCGCAAACCCAGATCTTCCGGTCTCAGCCTGCCAAGTACTGGGATTATAAGCATGCACCACCACACCCGGCTTCTCCCCTTCTTTTAATGTTAACAAGCAAATCTTTCTGAAACACCATGTTCATATATCATTCCTCTATTCTAAAACCTAGAGTGCTATCCCCTATTTCTCTCATAAACCTAAACTTTTTCCTAATATTCTACATTCCCTGTAATATGCTACCTCATCTTCTCTAGTCAACCTTTCTTTCCATTTTACCCTGTACTCCAAACAGGCCCGTCCCTGTTCAATGACCCACAAGTGCAGCACACTCACTTCCACCTGCTCTTTTCCTCATCATTTCTTCTCACGTGGGATCTTCTATCCTCCTTTGTAAATTCTACCTAGTCTTTAAATTCCAATTCAAGCAGTACCCTCCTCCATAAAACCTCCCATCTACATGTTCATAGAAATCCTTCTGCTCTAAACTTCTACAGGTAAAGCCACAGAAAGCTGAACATACAGATGTACTGTCTTACACAATTAAGACCGATGTGAACTTGGGCTAATGTGCTGAGGATGTGCACCAAGGAGAGGGAAGTCCTGGCTATGACTCATGCTGAAGCTTCAGGGAGAGGACACATTCTACAGCTCTTCCTGAATAGCAGGAGGCAGCCAACTGCCTCTTTTATTCCTTCCTTCATTCAACAATGTTTATTGAGTATTCACTGACATCATAAAGGAAACAACATATAAGTCTGTACTAAAAGTATAACTTGAGATTTATAAAAGCATTCTAGAGATAGGCTTTTACAAAAATTTGATTTCATTTCCACTTATCAGAAATTAGTAACCAAGAAAAGGTTGAGAGGGAAAACTATATATGACTCATATCTTCTTTTAATCAGTTTATCAATTTTTTAAAGAGAAAAGTTCTAAATAGTTACATTTATTAATAAGAAAGACACACCTAAAATGCTAAAATTTCAAACAGGAATAGAACCGGAGATCATTATGTTAAATGAAATAAGCCAGGCACAGAAATACAAGTACCATGTGATCTCATTCATATGTGGAATATATAAAGGTTAATCTCATAGAAGTTGAGAGTAGGAAGTGGTTACCAGAGGGTGGGAAGGTTTGGGGAAGAAGGGACAGGGAGAGCTTGATCAATAGGTATTAAGTTCCAGACAGATATGTATACAAGTAGTTCTGGTGTGCTATTGCAGAGTAAGATGGCAATATTGTTACAGATAACAATAATGTACTGCACATTTCAAAAAGCTAGAAAAAAGGATTTTGAATGTTTTCACCATAAAGAAATGATAATGAGAGATGTTTACCTTCATTTAAACATTGTACAATGCATACACGTATTGAAATGTCACATGGTATCCTGTAAATATGTCTGATTCTTATGTTTTATGTATCAGTGAAAAATAAATTTAAGTTTAAAAATGCTAAAATTTCTAACAAGGTTATTAGCTATTTTTATCTAAGACATAAACTTTAAACCAATACCAAGTATAATATACTACTAATAATCTGACATTTATAATATTTCTTTATTATAAAAATTATGAAATGTGGTTTGATTTTTACATTTTTATACCAGGGAAAATACTTCTTAAAAATTTTAATAAAGCATCCTGGTATGACAAAAGGGTTACTGACCCTACTAACTACTGCACTCCAGCACCCCCTAGTGTTGCTAATCCTAAAGCAGTTCCCACCCTTTCGTCACACATTTTGAACACAACTGGAGATGAACAAAGAACTAAACTGCACCACCAGCAATTGCACTGAGCACCTGCTGCAGGTCAAACACAGTACTAAATGCTGAGAACATTCCAAGTGAAGCTGGCCAACAGCTTGCAAGCCACTATGATCCTTGCTCCACTGTAAAGGAAGTAGACACTGAAGAACGGAGTCATCTGACCAAGGTTACGGTGAGCGGCGGTGCCACAATGTGGTTCAGTTCTAGCTGCTATGCTTGTGCTTTCGTCAATAAGTTAGAGACAAACCCTACCTTACAGCAAATCCATCCCTCCTGCCCAGGAAAACGCTGCACTAATTCCCCTTCCTTTCTCCTGAATTGTCAGTTTTGCATCTCCATTGACCCTGAGATCTAGCTTGTATTTGTTGGTGGGGGATAAGGAATATGGAGGCATTTCTTCCCATTCTTAATGTTTCTTTCTATGTGGAAGAATTTCCACTAGCAAAAATTCCTGGTCCTTGTTCCATTCTCTCATTCATTCCTTTCCAAGATGATGCATACATTCTGCTCTGCTTCTCCACACTGTAAGTTCTACAAGGGCAGGTGCCCGTGTAAAGAAGCCTCTAATAATCCAGTGCTGAGGGTGCTAAGTCTGTCTAATTTGGAGTTCTCAGTAGTAAGCCATCTACTTGACCATGGATATAAGCCACATTCTCCAATATTAGCATCATTAGTAATAAAAGTGGTATTCTGGCTTCCCATATACTGCATTCTTTATGTATCTCTAAACTGGTTTAAACCACAGCATGAAGAAGGTGTGTGCTTGTGAATGGTACACTTGAACCCAGGGACTTGCACATGCTAGACGAGCACTCTACCATTGAGCTACATCCCTGGTCCTTTTATTTTATTGAGACAAGTTCTTGCTAAGTTGCCTAGACTGGTCTTGAACTTACAAACCTCTTGCCTCAGTCTTCCGAGTTACTTACAGGGATGTGCCACTGTGCCCAGCAAGAAGGGAGTTTTTATAGTTCCTCTAAAAACTCCCTATATCACCCTTATGACTCCAAGTTCATGTCTGAAATCACCATTAGCTAAATCTTGAAATCCACACCTCTTAGCATAGTGCCCTACATGTGGCATTTGCTCACTGTTCATGAAAATGATTTGTGCACATATGCAGTATCTTGAAATACACAAACTATTTACCTACCCTATGTTGAAAAAAGGATGGATCAAGATATTTGTCAAATCGATCTTCAAATTTTACATCTGACTTTTTCCATTTTACCTGAAAAAGATTGTTTTTCATTTGAAAGTCAAGGTCAATAAATAATCTGATGACAAAACTCAGAAGAATTTAGAAATATTTACACACTTAGATTTAAAGTTAACTAGAGATATGGTGAAAAGTTACTGACAGTTTGAGAAGCTGAAGCAGTTATGACAAAACTAACCATCTTTCTTCTTTGTGTATTAACAAAATTTACAATTTTCCCTAAAGCAATCATTTCAGTTTTTGAGGACTACTTACTACTATCAACTCACATACTCTGACCTGTTAAATGTGTTAAGAGCAGAATTAACGCAAGCTCATGTAATAAGTATTTACACCAATAAGAATCTATACCTTTTTATCTTTAGATTGCATTCCTTTTTATTGCAACTATCAAATTTCTTTTTAAGTTTAGTTATGCAAATATTATTTGCACTGGGTACACAGGTAAAAAGCTTGAAAAACTTTCAAAACTGATTACAAACAATGCATTCATTCCTGTTACCAGGAAAATAATTGGCAAGGAGAGAGGTTCCCTATATTGGATTTCTCTCTTCTCTTCACCATTTTTATGCCTAACAGAAAAGAATTAACTTGGCAGTTGCTAAAGGACTGTTAGGCTCTTATTCTGCAGAAGTATATCTTTCCAATAACTAAAGGAAACCGTGGTAAACTATACCTATCCAACAGTTTTCAATACAGCATCAATTCTATCTGCAACAGTAAAATGGAAAGAAAACCAACTTGAAGTACTGCAATCCAAAAATGTAACCATGAAAAGACATGGCTGGGTTAGTCCATCTGCCTAGTTATAATTATGGTAAACCTTATAGAGCAAATGGTACTGGTATCTAATACTACGGATCTGAGCACATCTTCTCCCTGCCTTTGGGAGGCTTATTTAGATACACTGAGGAAGTAGAATTTTAATAATATTTTGGTGCAACAATTTCAAGCTACATTTTCATTTACTAATGCCCACAAACACAATCACAAAGACTTCTTCCTACATGTCATTATTTTAATACTTACTGAATATGACATCTGTATTTTAGTATTTGGAACCAGTTTCACCTTTCCTTCACTAGTTAGATTAACATCAACAATTCGATTTCCATTAAAACCTATTTCAAGTTTTTTGTAGGTCCAAAGATAGTAATCTTCTCCATTTTCATCTGCTTCACCAACAATACCTACAAAAGAAAAAACACTTTATATAATACCTCTTAGCATTTAAAACACCCCAGAAGATAAAAACTCTTTAAATTTTTTATATAAAAAAGCAGTATTATTATTATTCCTCATAGTTAGAACAAAGCATAAATTTAGGCTGGACTTGTACTTGGTATACACACATCATGGTCATATCACCGTGAAAAAATGATGACTAGCTCAGCATCACTGATCACTAATTTGATCCTCAAAGTTCATGCACTGTCATTACTATTTTCCCTGAAAATCTGAGATGTTAGGGAGTATAAACATATAAAGTGATAGAAGTGCTATGTTACAATCTGTCAAGGTTATCCAGCTACTTGTGATCAAACTAAAATTAAAAGCAAGATTTCCGGTACAATCCAGTACTTTCTCTAATAACCTATAATCTATCCATCCCTAGAAAGATTACACATGAGTGTGAGTATGTGTGTGTATAAAAAGTACCAAAACTTAGCTGGGCGTGGTGGCGCACGCTTGTAATCCCAGTACTTTGGGAGGTGGAGACCGGAGGATCTGGGTTCGCGGCCAGCCTCAGCGCTCTCTCTCGCGCGCGCTCTCTCTCTCTGTCTGTCTCTCTCTCTCTCTACCTAGTGAGGCCCTCCACAACTACGTGAGACCCGGTTTCAAAATAAAAGTATAAAAAAATAGGGCTGGGGGTGTAGCGCGGAGGTAGAACACCCCTGGGTTCAATCCCCGGTACCGCAAAAAAAAAAAAAAGTACTAAAACTTAAAATACCTCTTATTTGTGCCTCAAGTACTGAACTTGTCCCTGGGAAGTCATCAAAATTAAAGGAGTGTTGAAGATAAATGGTAATGAGGCACTAGTTTTAAATGATCACTTTGATCATAATTTGGGATATTAGAAGGTGAAGATCTAAACAATGTGAGGTAATAGGTGACAACTGGGGACCCACCTCTTATATTCTCAAACTGTCAGCTATTTGTCTATTCATTCCCCATCCAACCTGCGTACTTCCCAAGAGCCTATGCTCTAAGCTACTCTCCTTTGGGTCTTTCCCTATTGTCAATGCATTCCATTAAAGTATTAGAGAAAAAATATGATCATCTTTTATAAAGGATTATTTGCTTATTAACCAAAGTAATTCTTTCTAATTTAGATAGTAAAAATTCAAGGAGTATAGTTTGTTTTGTTTGGGGTTGTAGGAGAATAATAAAATCCTAATAATTTCATTAAGATTTATTTACCTATCTACTCTGAAAATGAAGATGTTGGGGGGTAAAGATACAATTATACCAAATAAGCTTTTCTCTAAGAGGCTTTTAAAAGATTCTGAAAACTTTACCCCAAGAAAAAGCCAGATTGGAACTTTTTTTGTAAGGATTCAGACACTACACTCTAGGATATACAAAAGTATCTCCTCAAACATGTCAGACTCTGAATTCCAGTGCTAAAAAAGGATTTATTTAGACAGAGAAGCACAGTTGTCACTGTTGCTAAAGAGGTCAACAACAATAACTAGAAGAAAAAAAATTAAAAACTTAAGGCTCCAGACAAGAAACCCATAAGCAATGGAAAAGAATAAGACAGGAATGTACTCTCTCACCAGAAATGAAGAAAACCTAGCCTAATAGATTCTCCTGAAGCACAGGCTCAGAAATCCTCAGTGAATTTCAGCACATCTTTCTGCTTCTCTCAAAGGTGATCACAGAAATGTATTACTATAACACTAATTATAATCATTTATATGAAATTTTTACTATATATACCTAATTAACATGCAACATAGTGATGGTGAGATATACAATTATCTCAAGATTAACTTTCTTATAAATTTCATATTAGTACAATATTAAATCTGATGATATGTTCAGTTGTTCATAGTTTTCTGCTTAAGAGCATAACAGTTCACTAACAATTTTAAGAATTAGAAGAAATATTAATAATATATAAGAGCAGATGTCCAGTGGAAAAAAGAAAAATCACTAAGAGAAAAATGTGATCAAACATGTTTACTACAATAGCTGGCTATGCTCTGCATTTTAAATAATTTAATCAAGTCCAATACAAATGACTTGGGGTTATAGATAAATTTATATTAACTATACCATAGCTCTTCTCCATTAGTATGAATAAGAGCTAAAACATTAAAAAAAATTCCAATATTGGAAGTTTTAGAAAATAACACAGGAACTACTAAGACAAGCCATTCAAGAAACTATCATGCCCTCAAACCACACTATTAAAATACCACATGAGAGAAAGGCAGAGTTAAACTTTAAAATCCTATGTAGTCCCTTTAACTATACTTAAAAGAACAAGTTAAAATAAGTTATGATAAAAATGGAACAGAAGGATATTTTAGATTGTTCCAAGCACCTTTTAATTTCTTTTACAATGTATAAAAGTTGTATTTGAGGGAGTTTATAAGGTTTGGCAATATCAAAACTCCTCCATGTAATAGGAAGTCATAGAATTGGTATAAAAATCATTCTGTGGAAATAGTGAAAACACATCTACTTCATGATCCAGTATAAAAATCACCTTAACAGACTCACTGCATAAATCTCGATTATGTACATATTCCCAAACCTTAAATAAAACATATAATACTTACCCCATATTGGTAAGTCATCTATGTACATCTGGTACCAGTAGTGATTTTTGATAGCATACACGAAGGCATCTCTCTTTTCTTTATCTAAGTCAATTTCACAATAAGTGGCTGGCATCACATCATCTGCACAAAATAACAATTACAAATTAGCCCCCTGGTTTGCAAAAGAGTTGCAGGAAATATAGCACCAAAAAAAGTCCAATATTTCCTGGCGTTAAAATTTCTATTCATAGCCAGGCGTGGTGGTGCACGCTCGTAATCCCAGTACTTGGGAGGCGGACACCGGAGGATCCGGGTTCACGGCCAGCCTCAGCTACTTAGTGAGGCTTTTCCGCAACTTCGTGAGACCCGGTTTCAAAATAAAGTATGAAAAATAGGGCCAGGGGTGTAGCTCGGAGGTAGAACGCCCCTGGGTTCAATCCCCGGTACCGCAAAAAAAAAAAAAAATTCTATTCATAATAGTTGAACCTGGGTGGTAAATATATAAGAGTTTAGTATACTAGTCTTTATTTTTTGTATATTTTTATAATTTCTTATAATGAAAGAAGTTTAATCGACTTCAAACATTGCCTTACTAAGTGAAGAAATACCTTCTATAAAGAAAATTATATAAGAACACTTACAAAGGAACTTTAAAATGAAAACAAAACTGATTTAAAAAACAAAAATGCTTAAGGCCCATAGAAAGTTTTAATTTAATATATATGAAAGCTTAAGAATATGATCCTAAGTCTAGCTACTTGGGAAGCTGAGACATGAGGATCCCAAGTTCAAGGCCAGCCTGGGCAACTTAGTAAGCTCCTGTCTCAAAATAAAAAGTAAGGGCTGGGACATAAATCAGTGGTAAAGGGTCCCTAGGTTCAATTCCCAGTGCCTCTCCCCCTAATAAAAAAGATCCCAAACAAAGAGAAAGATGTCAAGCTATAAGATCTCTGAGATAAACTTTTTTTTCTGGTGTTTTGGTTTTGTTTTTGGTACTAGGAATTGAATCCATGGGCAATTCAGCACTGAGCTATATTCTAGCCCTTATTTCTTATTTTGAAACATGGTCTCACTAAGTTGCTGAGGCTGGCTGGCCTCCAACCTCAGCCTCCCAAGTACTGGGATTACTGGTGTGCACCAGAATGCCTGGTAAACATTCATTTTAACAAATCACTAGAGGCCACCGATTCTATGAGTAATCCCACTGAATCTTCATAATTAGGAAAATTAAAAAACAAACCTCTATCCAGCAAACATCATTGTTTACAAATTACCCAAAAGTTCTCTAAAAATGAGTCACTTCCACTCTTGACTGCTTTAAAAAATACTGTCATGCCGGGCGTGGTGGCACACGCTTGTAATCCCAGTACTTTGGGAGGCGGAGACCGGAGGATCCGGGTTCGCAGCCAACCTCACCTCTCTCTCTCTCTCTCTCTCTCTCTCTCTCTCTCTCTCTCTCTCTCTCTCT
>PVJS01007924.1:0-16835 GCA_004027185.1 Glis glis
AAAAAAAAGCTAGTTGGGTGTGGTGGCGCATGCTTGTGATCCCAGTACTTGGGAGGCTGAGACAGGAGGATTGCAGGTTTGAGGACAGCCTCAGCAAGTAGTGAGACTCTCATCAACCTAGGGAGACCCTGTTTCAAAATAAAAATAAAAAAATAGGACTGGGGTGTAGCTCAGAGGTAGAATGTCCCTGGGTTCAATCCCCAGTACCACACACACACACACACACACACACACACACACACACACACAAAAGATAAAAAAGCAATAGCAGTGAAGATTTCTAGAAACACAAAGGACAATTTATAGAAAAACTAAACTATAGTATTTGGCCAGTTTTCAGTTTTCAGTACACAAAAACCAGTGGTTGTTTGTCTTCCATAGTTTCCCTCTTCATATTGACAAATAAGTCAATTTTTAAAATTCTTATTTATAGAAGCTTGAGCTGTGCAATAACAGAAGTAACAGAAGGCTTTTTTTTTTTTTTTTTGGTTTGGTTTGGTTTGGTTTGGTTTTGCTCTCTTTCTCTCTTCTCTTCTCCTGAGGATAACTGCTAATGGAAACCCACTTCATGAGTGTGGACTATGAGTTTGGAAAATAAAATGGTAGTTTAAACACAAAGGATCTTGAATGTCAAGTTAAACAGAACAAACTAGTTTCTAAAAAAACATTGTGTACTTTTTAGAAAGAAGATAATGTGCACAAGATGGCATTTTGTGATATGTTGAGTGGCAGTATGTAAAATGGGGGAGACAATTAAGTTGGTGTAAATGTTTTTTTTTAATATGAATACAAGCAAAAAAGCAAATTTTGTAGCCATGCAAAAGAATCATGTAAGGATGAGGAAAACAGAAGCTAAAGATGAATTGAAGTTTTATTGCAACAAAATGGGGAAGGGGGCAGATAAATGGCAGCAGCCCCTGTTCTGGGGCAGTTCAGAGGAAGAAGTCATATTCAAATTATTTAAAAATGAGTTGGTTATAGAATGCTCACTTTGAATTTATATGATTTACAGAGAGCAGATTAGACCTAGCTAGGTATCATAATTCAGAAGGACCACAAAAAAACACTTTATTCACACATGTATTTCAACTTTAGCTGATGGCTGAAATGTTAGCTCATTGCATGACAAGAATCATTCATTTAGCCTTATATTTGATTCTCTCAGTTATACAATGAGGTAGTGTATTCATTTGTTAGAGCTGCCATAATGTATCATAATATGGGTGGCTTAAAGAGCAGAAACTTGTCTTACAGTTCTGGATGCTAGAAGTCTAAGGTCAAGATGTTAGAAGGATTGTTTCCTTCTGATGATGGAGGGTAGGAATCTGTCTCATGCCTCCCTATAGCTTCTGGTGCTTTTTGGCAATCTTTTGTGTTCTTTGTCTTGCAGATATCTGCCTTGATTTTCACATGATGCTATGGTTTGGATCTTAAGTACTCACATGTCAAAAGCTTAGTACCTAGCTTGGTGCTATCAGGAGATAGTGGAAACTTTAAAAGGTGGGTCCTATGGTAGGTCTTTGAGTCATTGAGTGCATGCCCTCAAAGAGGATTGTGGGACCCCAGTCTCTTCCTCTTTCTTTTTCACTTCCCAGCCAAGAATTGGGTGGTTTTTCTCCTTCACACGCTCTCTCCATGATGTGCTGCCTCACAACATGCCAAAAAGCAACCAGGCCAGATCATAAACTGGCAACTCTGAAACCATGATGCAAATAAACCTTTTCTCTTCATAAGTTCATTATCTCAAGTATTAGTTATAGTGATGGATAGCTGACTAGCACACATGCCATTTTTCCTATATTCATGCCTATGTTCCAATTTCCTCTTTTTATGAGGGTACCAGTCATATGAGGTTAGAGACCCACCAACTCCAGTATGACATTGCTTAGCTAATTTCATCTGCAATGACCCTATTTCCAAATAAAGTGACATTTTGAGCTACTAGGAGTTAGGACTTCAATATATGAATATTTGGGGGACACAATTCAACTCATATGGGTATATGGGTAGTAGCTATTCTCTTTTTTTTGACACTGGAGATTGAACCCAGGGGCATTCTACCTCCAAACTACACCCCAGCCCTATTTTTTTTGAAACAGGGTCTCATTAAGTTGCTGAGCCTGGCCACGAACCTGTGATCCTCCTGTCTCAGCCTCCCAAGTACTGTGATTACAAACGTGCACCACCACGCCCAGCATAGCTATTCTTTTTTATCCCAATTTTTATAGGTGAGTAAATTGAGTAAGAAAGGGGCCAAAATAAAAGCCCAAGGTCATCCAGATAGAAAGTAGGGGAATTGAAATTTGTATCTTGGCAATCTGACACCATATGCCATTCTTTAGAAAGTCATCATTCACTTAGAGTTTAGGGTAAGTAAAACAATTGCCTTTGGTAGGAGGTCTTAGTATGTACTAGACATACTAAGATCATTTTCATTTCAGGAGAAAGTGATAAATTCAACTTTAAGAATTATAAACAAAGCATGTGAACAGTGGGTACTCAGGGATGGAGATGTAATTTCCTTACAATTTTAGTCATGTTTAATCTTGATGCAATGCCAAAACAGATTAATTGCATGGATTTTAAAGAGATAACAGATTTCAAAATTATTTTTCATAAAAACAAGGAAAGCATGAAAATTTAAAAGCAATTCTGAAATTGCACAACCATAGAATATGAACATATTGCATGTTGGTACCTTTCTTTTAAAAAGATGCATATTTAAGCATATATTGAAAAGTCTGTAATAGGCTCAAAATTGTTCAAAAACTGATGTGATTAGCTTTTAAAACTTGTATTATATTTTCATTTCAGGTAAGGGGTTTTAACACATTAACTTCAAAAGTAAATCAATTCTGTTGTTTTTTATGGAATGCCCATTTTTGCTCTCCTCTCCACAGCCCTGTCACTCAAACTTTTGTAAATGTTTGGTACTCATTACTCCTGATTGCCTCTTCCATAAACACATGTATCCCATGTACATAGGAACTCTATTCCTTACCCTATCTTTGTTAATGTGAGGATGAAAGTATAAATTTCTCCCATGATGTACACCTGCTCTCTGCCTGGACATACTCTCAAGTTCTATAAACCAAAATGTACTGATTTATAGGAATCTGACAGCATAGCAGACATGTTGGGAAATCATTTTGTGTCAGTTAAGACTTTGGACATAGCCTAAATAAGTGGTAATAAATTCAAATTCTATACAGAAATTGGGCAAGTAATAACCAGGAGCAATTCAGATTACATGTTACAAACTTGCGTTGCGAAGGCCCCATCTAGGGGTCCCTGCAGTGACTCCATTCCAGAAAACTTTACCATGCAGGATAGAGAGCAAGAAGGAAACCTAGAATCCCAACCTTCAGAGTTTCAATCAAACATTTTTAAATTGTTGTTACCTAATTCAGCATCTTTTAAACTTTGGGTGGACCAAAGAAATCATAGTTCTAGGCGAGATATGACAAATGGGCATCCAGTCTGCAATGTCTATGGCATCAATTGTGCCAAGCATATTCTGCTTCTGGGAGAACAAGCTCTAACTCCAAACCAGTATGCTTTGAGGTTCAGAACATTTTCGGGTGAAACATTCAGATTAGCAGTCTGACCCAGCCCCATTTCAGATTATTTGTAACTATTTTTCAGTAAGAAGCATGTGTTTGCTATGAGAATTTAAAGGATGATGGAAATGTTCAAAGTTGTTTGAAATGGAAAATACAAAGCAAAGAGACTTTTGCTAAAGAAATTTAAAACAGTAGGTAAAAAGTCATTTAAAAAAACAGTGAGGCACATTTGGCAATGATGTGAATCATCAATTCTCACATCTCCTGCCTTAAATTGATATAGGTTGTGTTCACTTTTCCAAAACTATGTTTATATTTTAGTTGGAAATGAAAAAATATCTATTAAGTGTTATATAATATTATTACAGTTTACACCAGTCTGATAATCACTGACATCATGTCATCTCTTACTAGCAATAAGTATCTTCCTTACAAACTACACTTTCTCTTTCAGTGCTTCTAAATGGTGTTTATTTTTTCTGTACAAAAATGAATAAAATCTTATTATAGAAAATATAAAAATGCATTAATGAACAAAATTTTTAAATAATGAAAAAGAGAGTTGGGCAGCCTTTGTAAATCCAATTCACGCTTTAATCTCCTCACGGGACAGTGGCAATATATTTGTTGATGATTAATAATTCTATATTATTTGTCTAGGGCAATGCAGTTCAATCAAACATTCTTGACAATACAAGTGTTTTTATTTTTTACTGTGAAGTACAGTAACCACATGTGGCTACTCATCAGATGAGATGTAGCAAGTGTAATCGAGGAACTGAATATTTACTCGTATTTAATTTTGACTAAAATTTACAGAGCCATAAGGCAGAAAAAATTAAGGAAAAGGGGAAATAAAGATTAGAGAGCGGAGGCAGCATAAGTCTAAAAATATTATAGCTGATTTCTTTCCCTCCACTTCCATTTCAGTCACAGAATGCTCATATTCTCTCTTTTTTAAATGTAACCTCTTATGACACCTGATTAAAATAAAGTGATATTTAACTTCGGGCAACCTTTGTTAGCAAAGTCAATTATGAATTGAAATAAATAATAATGTATGCAGCAGACAATTTTTCTTCTCAAAATTTCCCTAAGTACACATATTGGGAGGTAATCTGATTAAGTGGAGATTCATGATTAAATATAATACTGTGCCTTATAAAATCACGAATTTTCTTCAACATCTTAAATTTCCTATTGGTGTATCTTCTTCAATGTTTCTCTTCCTATTCTCCTATCATTTGTGATATGCTTTCACCAGAGAGGTTAACAAAAGATTTACAAAAAGAAAAAAATATTAACTTCATGAAAAGATACTTTTAAAAAGAAAATATAAATCACAATATACTCAACAATGAATCACTTTTATATAGTCATAATCTATACACTTCTAGGTGATTTAACTAAAAATTATGATCTCTGTATTTAGTGAAAGAAAGGTAATGTCCTTATCTGCCCTAAAAGGAAGTCAACGCATATTGTTCATAGGTACAAAATAAATGATGGCATTAGCATATTACATAAAAATATGCAGGTAAAATTATAACAGACAACTGAAAGAGTTTGCCAACTGATTGCCCCTGGGGAGTAACAATAGAGAGAGGTATTTCCAAAATTATGTATTTTTTAGTTGTCCATATTACCTTGGTAAATATTTTTATATAAAATAAAAACAGGCGAGACATGGGGGCTCACTCTTGTAATCCTAGTACTTGGGAGGCTGAGACAGGAGGATCTGGGTTCGCGGCCAGCCTCAGCTACTTAGTGAGGCCCTCTGCAACTTAGCAAGACCGTGTTTCAAAATAAAGAATAAAAAATAGGGCTGGGAGTGAAGATTGGAGGTAGAATGCCCCTGGATTCAATCCGCAGTACCACAAAATAAACAAATGAATAAATAAATAAATAAATAAATAAATACAGGGGTACATTAGCTAGTCCATGGAGAGAAAAATTCAGCAGTCTATGAATGCAGTGGCAATCTCTGCGATGAAATGCTTTCACATGCCTGATACAGCAATCATCAGACTAGATGAAGGGAACTCAGTGAGTAACATAGTCTGTAATCTCAGGCCCCAGACTCGCTGAGTTGGAAGGCCCCAGGGAGATCATCTTTTCATTTTCTTTTGCTTTTTTCAGCTCACCTGCCATTTCCTTTCAGCACAAAAAGGCAGCCCCAAGGAGGTGTGAGAGTACAACACACCCCAACCTCTGCCTCTCTGGCTTTATGGCTTGGCATGTGGGAAGAGCAAAGTAGGGAATCTTAATTCTATGCAAAAAATAAAGAAATAAATCAAGTGATCTGATTAATACAATGTTCTTGGCTTAAGAAAAAAGGTTAGAATTTTTAATGACTATTTTTTCAAGCTCACTATTTTAAATATCAATAAATTTAAATTAACTTTAATTAAAAATCTTACATAGATTTTTACTAAACTCTAAAGACCTATATTTAGGTCTTTAAAAATGTAGCTAATCCAGTAATGGTGGTGCACACCAGTAATTCCAGTACTTGGGAGGCTGAGACAGGAAGACCACAGGTTCAAGGCCACCCTCAGCAACTTAGTGAGGCCCTCAGCAATTTAGTGAGACCCTGTTTCAAAATAAAATAGGGCTGGTGGTGTAGCTCAGAGGTAGAATGCACCTGGGTTAAATCCCCAGGACCACACACATACATACAAAAAGGTACCTAAGTTGGATAAATTGACCTTTATTTTATTCTAGAGTGGGAAATGCTGTTCCTAATTGAACTCTGAAGCATAATGAGGCACTTTCTTACTCTCAGTGATCAGGGAACACACTACACTTGGGTCATTTTCATCATGGGTTTGGAAAACGGTGACAGGCTTTCATTCCAAGATGTATTCTTTTGTGGTTTGATATGATGGGTATTCATTTGACCTTTGTAGTTGTAGCCGACATATAAATTTCACAGTATTGGAGGTGTTCTTAGCAAATCTTTTTTTGTAGGGTTTTAAAGTTATTTCTCTTGCCTGTCCACAGGAAAGTCCTACTTCCTGAACTGCACAATGACAGGGGAACACTGAGCAGGCCCTGGAGTTGCATAGTGTGGATATGAGACTTTGGGTCTCTGGAGGTGAGATATTCTCACTAAGCCAAAAGGCTTGGAAGGCATAAAATTGAAAAGAACTGGTTGGGTACTATGAGCCTGGACTGAGGAGATGTTTTACAAACTTCTTAAATATAAATATGGAAGAAATGTCTCATTGCTGGTTGACACCAAAGAATTTGAATTAAAGAAATACATGGAATTCATGAACTTTCCATCTTTTATAGTCATGGTGGGAGAGAATGAGAGAAAAACAGAATTTACGTAGATTTATTTTATATGCCCCAAAGGACATGTGGGCTTTAACAACATCAGCTTTACTTGGTATAATGTATTTTGTATTGTTGATAAATTTCTAGACTAAATTACTAAAACAAAACTGCTAATTGAACAATTTAAAAATTAGAATTATGGTCCGAAGTAAATTACATCATATGCCTATAGAAATACAATTCCTTCATGCTCTTTTTGAGTTTATATCTCAACCGAAGGCGATGGTTTTTCTTTTAGATTTTTTCTTTCTGACAACAAAGAACTTGTGGGACTCCCTGTAGCACTGGTTCAGTAATTCTTTTCCCATTAATTCTGCCCCAGCTCATTAAGGATCTTCTGGGATCTCAAATGGTCGTCATAGAGACTGCATTATGCTCAGGTGTGAGTGTAAGAGGAGTCCCTAACAGAAGGCTTCAATGCTGGTTTCTTCACCAGAAGCCAATAAAAACTGTCATTAACAGCATCATGTAGATTTACCCTCCAAAAATATGTGTGCAAAAATTAATTAGAACAACACAGAACTTAAAGCCTACCCTTAAATTAATTGCTGAACACCCCATAGGTTTATATTTGGTCATTTGGATTTGTTGTGGCAAGGTCTGGATTGAGTAGATGTGAGCCATTTACTATAGCAGCCTGGAACTCAGGGAGCTGACAGGTAATCACTGGCTATTTTTAGAATCCTTGTTCTATGATTTATCTTCCTTATTTGCATTATAAATTGAGCTGTGTTTGAACTACACTGCTGTATACAGAGGAGTCACCTAGTTGGCATAAAACAAAGTAAATGTAATTCTGCTACTGCAGCAGTTTTTGAAGTTGCACTTGAATTTTTATAAAATGAAAATAAATTAATCATAAAGACCCACTTCTTAACAAAGTTATTACTGCACTACTTCCTAGTTATTGATAAAAAAGGTGAAGGTAGGAAAGGCAGATGGACTTGGTAAACTATTCTAATCATGTGCCATGGTATTTGCTAAAATACCACACTATATATAAAATATTATATGGATTCTACTAAGATGTCAATATTGAGAATAATCTTGATCAGATAATAATAAGTATCATTTGTTGATTTGTTGAACACCTACAATGTGCTAAGAAATATGCATTTTTATGCACCCGATTTTCCCAGAAGATAGTTTTATTAACACTATTTTTTGTCTTACTTTTGAATGCTACTGTATCTGTAGGGTCTCAGCAGGAAATAGATGAGACATTCAAATGAATAACTGAGGACATTTTGGTAAAGGACAAATTGTACTTGTCCCTCAGTATCCATTAAGAATTGGTTCTATAACACACACCCAGTCCCCAAGGACACCAAAATCTGTGGATGATCAAGTCTATTAAATAAAATGGATAGTATTTGCATAAAACCTACACACATCCTCCCATATACTGTAAATCATCTCTAGATTACTTATAATACCTAATACAATGCAAATGCTATGTAAATAGTTGTTATACTGCATTGTCTAGGGTGTAATGACAAAAAAGTCTGTATATATTCAGTACAGATATACTTTTTTTCTAATAGTTTCCAGGTGATTGTTTGAATCCATGGAAGCAGAACCAGTGGGGGTAGATACAGAGGGGCAATTGAACAAGGGTGTAGGAAGGATTAAAGGAATAAAAAGAAGAGGCTGAAAGCCTAGGAATCAAAACAGAAGACTTCCCCATAAGAGGCAAGGACAGGAAACAAGGAAGCAGATACCAGAACCTGGGGACCCCGCAGCTTTTGGAAAGGTGTTATGGGACAGCTGTAGACTTGAGTAGACACACACAGTCACTGGGTGCTGCAAAAAGAGTAATAGCCAATGTGAGCTTCCTTTCCCCTCTGATCCTCTGAAAGTGCTTTCCACAGGGAATTTCTGCAAGTGGGAAGCCAGTGTGCAAGGAAGCTCAGGTAAGAACTTCCTTAATAAGCCAGCTATTGGGAATAGTGCAGAACAGGCAGGAAAAGAGCTTGGGACAGATCTGTTGCAGCAAATGGAGAATATCTAGTGTTACATCCTGGTACCCACTTTAGGCTCCGTAGTATTGGCAGTAAACAGAACAAAATTCCTACGGGCTGGGTGTTTACATTCTGATGAGGCAGTTAAGAGCATGAGCAATATAATTAATATATATAGTATGCAACCAGATAAGGGGTATGGGGAAAAACAAAAGAACAGAGGAGAGAATAGGACTACAGAAATTGGGTGTCACTGAGGAAGTGATATTTGAGCAAAGAAAGAAAGGCGGAGTCTGTATGGCCATCTAGTGAGACAAATTTCAAGCAGAGGGACAAGGAAGCATACATCTCTAGGTGGGAACATGATAAACAGTATGTCAGTAAAGCAAAGGAGAAAAGAAGGCCAATAGGGCCATTGAGAAAGCGTAAGGGGAGCCTCACCTGGGATAGAGCGGGCCCGAAGGTTTTCGGTCTTATAAAGGAATTCTGTTTTATTCTAAAAGCAAAGAGAAGTCAATGAAAAGTTGAAGAGATTGATGTAATTATTAGGGTCCATTCTAGAAGATTACTTAAGCTGTAGGGCTGCTTTGGTGAGGGCAGGTTGCTGATGTCTTAGTTTACAACAATTTATGGTTATGCCAATCCTCCCACAAAAGAACATTTGAATATAGAAGTCCCGTCTAGTTATCAGATCATTTTTATTACTTTTTCAACAGTTGGGCAGCTCATTGTTCCTCATTATCTATGACAACAAATTGACTGCTTATTCTCCCAGGCACAGAGTTATCAAAGCTTTTTTCCAGTTATATGGAAGTCTTAATTTTATGGAGGCATAAATCTTTGACGCAAGTCCAAATGGGCCAAATTCTCTAGAAATTAAACAGAAAGTTAACTTCGAGATGGCAAAATGTTGCTTTTTTCTAAACATCTTAAGAACAATTACAAAGCATATCACTGTTTAATAAAATCATCACTTCTGGTCCAATAGTTAGAATATGATATAGTTGACCTAGATGGCCTTCCTTAGCATTGTCCTCAGTTTGACTAAACTATAGACAGATTTCTTCCTTGCTATAGGACCCTGACCTCCCTTCTTAGAACATTTTCTTAAGAAAATGTACACTTTAAAAATTTTTTTAAATTTATTTATTTATTATTTTATTTTAATATTTATTTTTCTAAATTTATTACATTTATTGGTGCATCATAGTTGTACGTTTTGATAAGTGTCAGGGTATCAGAAGCATGCATGCACGCACACATTGCTCATTTAGCCCTCCCTCAAATCCCACCCTATTCCCCCCCTTCCTTCCTTTCCATGCTCAGCATAGTGATTGACTCTGATGAGTTTGTGTGTACACCTAATATGCATTAGTGTATTTCCCTCTTCCCCCCTCCCGTCTCCCTCAGTTAGGTCACCTTCTTTGCTCAACTAAAGTTTTCTCCTTCTCTGTCTGGGGTTCCCTTCTAAGTCCCATTCTCCCTAACTTCCACATATTAGGGAGAACATCTGACTTTTCACTCTTTGTAATTGACTAATCTCACTTAGCATAATGTTCTCCAGTACACTCCATTTCCCTGCAAATGATGTAATTTTGTTCTTCTTTATGGCTGCGTAAAATTCCATTGTGTACATATCCCATAGTTTTGTGATCCATTCATCTGTTGATGGGCATCTTGGCTGGTTCCAAAGTTTGGCAATTGTGAATTGTGCAGCTATAAACATAGAAACACATGCATTAGTCTGGTAGTTTGGTTTCAGTCCTTTTGGGTAAATGCCTAGAAGTGGCATTGCTGGGTCATATGGTAGATTCATTCCCATTCTTCTGAGGATCCTCCACACTGTTTTCCAAAGTGGTTGCACTAATTTGCACTCCCACCAACAGTGTATTAGAGTTCCTACTTCTCCATATCCTCGCCAGCATTTGTTTTTGTTTGTGTTTTTAATGATTGTCATTCTAATTGGGGTTAGTTGAAATCTCAGGGTAGTTTTGATTTGCATCTCCATTTCTATGTCCTTTGACCTGCAAATCTTCTATAACCCAACATGTCTTTTTCCAGTACACCTTTTAAAATTTAATCATCAAGAAAGTTAGGGCCTCTACCTTCCAGTATCCCATGGAGGATAGGAGTCTAACTATTATATATACAAATACAGATGGCCTAAATCACTTTGATCAACCTCCTTACCGGCCGGGTTCTTCAGTACTTTTCCACTCTTCTGACTTTTATTTCAGGACATTTGGGTTCAATCTTTCTTACATATTGGAATAGTCTCTCTCTCCTATTATAATAATCTTGAAAAAGTCTTTCTTGCCTATTTAAATGGTCTGGTGTAGTTTCTCTTTCACATAGTAAAAACTATATGAATATTTGGGTCAGATGGGCATATTCACTCCTGATTACAATGTAACTTTCATTCAGCTAAGCAGTGATGATATGTTTTAGTCAGCATTCTCACTGTTTTGACCTAAAATACCTGACAGTCACAACATAGAGGAAGGAAGGTTTATCTTTCTCACAGTTCTGGAGATTTCAGAGGTTTCAGTCCATGTTAGGCCATATTTGCAGAGTTCAGGAGGCTGAAATAGGAGAATTGCAGGTTTGAAACCAGCCTCTGGAAGTTAGAGACATTCTCGACATTTTTATTTGTTTCCAAATAAAAAATAAAATACACTAGGGATGTAGTTTGGAGGTTCAAACAACAGTACCAAAAAAAAAAAATCTGGATCAAATTCATTGATAGAATTACTATCTCACTATAGTTTTTTTTGTTTGTTTGTTTTTGTGGTACTGGGGATGGAACCCAGGGAAATTCTACCTCTGCACCCCCAACCCCATTTTATTCTTTATTTTGAAACAGGGTCTCACTAAGATGCAGAGGTCCTCTATGTTGCTGAGGCTGTCCTCGAACCTGCGATCCTCCTGCTCAGCCTCCCAAGTACTGGGATTACAAGCATGCACCACCATGTCCAGCTTCACTATAGTTTTTAAGTTAAAAAAATACTATGATCTTGGGCCATATAGTTTTTCCAAATGTAGTTTCTATCACTTTCTTTAAATTCTTGTGTTTAAATTCTTGCCACATCCATATTTTTAAAAATTATTAGATGTAATTTTTATGGATACCTTTATTATAGAATTTTATAAATAATAAATTCTACTATAAATTAATCATTATTTTAATTTTCAAATTTGTCTTTCAAGTGAGTACAGCTATTAGAAAAGGTAAACATTCTATTAGATTTTTTGTACATACGAGAGAAATAATAACATGTTGAGAATGAAGCATGCTTTAATATACAAAAATAGTATATTGTGAGAATACCAATGTCCATTTCAATACCCTGTATGGAGAAGGGAGGAACTGGGGAGGGAGCTAGGGGAAAGCCCACCAAGTGCTGTGTTTATGTATGTCACTATCATTATGAATGTGAGGCTATAATACACCAAAGTATAAAAAATACAAAAGTAGCAATCAATGTGATTAAATTATAGAAGTAATTCTACGGGGGGCAGTGGGTTATTTCTAAGTCATAAAATCATAAATTAAAAAAAATATTAGCCATACTATGAAACCTCTGGGAATCTTGTAAAATTTCACTTTATATTACCTGAATGTATTCCCATGAAAATCAGATTTTCTGTGGAATAAACATTTTGGTTAATAATTTCTCTGTTGTAAATTCTTGCACCCCAGAACTCCATTCATTCTCTGCCCATCTCTACCCTGCTTTGTGCTCTTGCAACCTGAAGTCTGTGGACTCGTGGCTCTGATTTTCACTTGGGCTTTGCTGATGGAAGACACAGGCAAACAATTAAAGGATGTTATATCCCCTGCATGTGAATTGTTTCCTCTGCTCTAGTTCCTCTCTAGTGGCCCATTCCCAGGGCTCCAGCTCTTCTACTTTCCGGTAACAGAGTTCCACTTCCTCCCCTTCAGGACTGAAGGGATAACGGCTCCCACAAGTCCCTTACGCTTCACCATTCCTTGGTTTTCCTCACTCTGTACTCATGTCTATAATACTGCACCTAATCTTTATCATGAAACCTCTTGGTGGTGCCATCTGTTTCCTGCCTGACAGTGTGTATCAGATCAATGCTACATATGAGCTAAGTTCAAGTACCTATCTCAGGCAATTGGAAGAATTAACATTACATTTTAAAATAAAACCTGTGGTATTCCTTGCTACTCAGAGACAGTGAAATATAGCTTCATGGATGTCTTCATTGTCACTTTTATAAATTTGCATTAGTGAAATTTCCAAACCTTTACAATAGTAGACTAAATAAACTCCATGAACTCCACCACTCAGATTTCAAAAATCATGAATATTTTGCTATACTTGTTTCAATCTATTTTCCTTGTTTTCTGTTTGTTTGTGGTGGTGGGCTGAGGGAGTTTGAAATATTTTTATTGTATATTGACAGATTATAATTTTATATATTTATGGGGTATGAATCAATGCTCTGATATATGTATGCATATGTAATATGGAATGGTTTAATAGTGCTAATTATATCTGTCACCTCAAATACTTTTTTATTCCTCTGGACCAACTGAAATATTGTACCCTTTAACCTATCTCTTCCCATTTCTACACTCTCCCACCTCTGGTAACCATTGTTCTACTGTTTCTATGAGTTCAACCACTTTAGATTCTATATTTGTGCCATATTTGTTTTTCTATGCCTGGCTTATTCCACTTATTTCAAAACTTGGCTATTGTGAATAATGCTACAAGAAACATGGGAGTTCAGATATCTCTCCCACATACTGACTTCCTTTTGATATATACCCAAAATTAGACCTACTGGATCATGTGGCAATTTTATTTTTAGTTTTTGAGGAAACTCCATATTGTTTTCTGTAATAGCTGTGCTAATTGACATTTTCACCAACAATGTACAAGGGTTCCCTTTTCTTCACATTCTCAACAGAACTTGTTGCTTTTAATCTTTTTGATATTAGCCACTGGATCATGGTGAATGTGCTGTTGAATTTAGTTTGCTAATATTTTGTTGAAAATTTTTGCATCTATGTTCATCAGGGATCTTGACCTGTAACTTTCTTTTCTTGTAATGTCTTTGTCTGACTTTTCTTGTAATGTCTTTGTCTTGACTTTGTGTCAGAGTAGTGCTGGCCTTTGAATTTTTGGAAGTGTTTGAAAAGAACTGGTATTAATTCTGTTTTAAATGTTTGCTAGAATTCACCTGTAAGGCCTCCAAGACCAGGGCTATTTTTTTATGTGAAGCTTTTTATTACTGATTCAACCTCTTTACTTTTTATTGATTTGTTCAGATATTTTTAAATTCTTTATGACTCAGTAAATCGAATACCAAACAGTATATTATTTCATTCTATTTCAGTATATAACAAAAGCAGAGAAAGTCATTTTCTTGCAAAAATAATAATGTCATTATCACTATTAAAAATCAACAAAATTAATCATTTCTCATCATATAAAATGATTTTATTGTCTGAAAAATATTTTAAATTTGGTTTTGGAATTAGATAACAACCTGAATAGTCCTTTCTTTGTATTTGGTAATTGTATTGCTTAAATTGTTCTCCCTCCCATACCCTCTTTTCCTCTTCTCTTTATTTTTAACAGATATAAGACTCCTCTTCCCCCATTCTATTTTTTGAATCATTGTCTTTTTGAAGAAATTAGATAAGTTATCCTATAAATGATTCACAGCATGGATTTGGCTGAGCATTTCTTGTGCTGTTTCATTGTACTCTATTTCTTTATACTGGATATAAGATCTTAAAGAGTGATTCAATTCAGATACTCTTTTTTCCCTTGTGAGAACATGATGTAAGTGATGGCTTTTATTTCGCATAGCATCACTTTGGAGGCACACACTGTCTGGTTGTCTTACTTCTGTGATGTTGATTGATATGTAGGTTCCGGCGGTCATAGCCTTGTCCTTTCAGTGCAAAGTGAACCTCATGGTTTCATCATCTACTTTTGATCAAAGCCCAAATCTATTCTTTTATTAGTGATAGCAAAACAGCAATTTTTCTAATCATGTAATTTCTTCTGTATTTATTAACTGGAATTCAGTATAAACAGCTTTTCTCCATCCATGAGTATCTTTTTGTTACCAATCATTACAGTATATGTTTGGAAAGACAGAATAATTGCTGAACTTTTTCCCTTAATTATCAATTATTAGAGGACTTGTCAAATTCAGTTATGATTTATTATTTTTATTTATCACACTGTCCCATCATTGGTCACTGATAGCTCCTATGAAGTTATAACATTACCCTAATTAGTTTTTTTATAGATAACTTCCTAGCACCACATGATGATCCCCACTTTATTGTACTTTTCTTGACCCAGACATGAAATCAATCCAGTTTTCAATGAGGCCACCTTCTTTTTAGGGGAAATGTTTTTTGGAGACCAAGACTTGAGAGTAAGGAAGGCTCAGTACTACAATTTTGTCATTGCTTCTAGTCATTTTCCGTTTATAGAGCAGGGAAAGAGGTAATTTTTAAAAGAATATATCAAAGTGGCCATACTATTATTGCCAATGAATTGGACAGTCACAGCATTTTAACTCAGGTTATTTGTTTGAATATCTGTATTACTGTAATTTTTTCTAAAAAATCTGTTACCAATAAGTATCACAAATCACAAAAGTTAAGATTTATATTTTTCTCCTATAGTTCACATATGATATCTATACTTTTAATGATTATATCAATATGCATAATTGAGGAAAGGAAATAATTCTTAGGAGAAAAAGAAACTGATTCTATTTTGATTAATAATTTCTCTACAGAACATTCACTTCCAACTGTAATGGAATAATTGGTACTGAACCTACTCTCTCACTAAAGATAATTATAAAATTAGACAAAATACATGAATCACGGTCTCCCTGAATAAAGGATCACATATGGGGAGTTTGGACTGCTAAATTGGCTGAAAATTTCAAGGTTGATCATGATGACCTAGAATTCTATGCAGGGGACCTCCATGGGTCTTTGGTCAATGGCTAACTGTGCTGCAAATACAAAGGGCAAGACCTAGACCTACATAGCTGAATGATACCAGTTGTCATACTATGCTATTCCTTCTTGACCAGAGTGAAGGTAACCCCATAGCATTGTCATGGCTCAAGTGAGACCCCTGAAAGTCCAAATCTTAAGAGTCAGGAACATTCATAGAGTAAAGCCACATCCTACATGTGAAAATAAAACTGGAGTAAATTGACCAACAAAAAATTAAAGCTTGGTAGTATTAAAAAAATCTACCTAACTGCTTGTGAAAACAAAACTCAATACTCCTAAAATTAACAAAAGCTCAACATAATCCAGTTTCCCTATAACGTATCATCCAAAATCTTCAGCATAGGGAAGTTATCACAATAATTTTAATTGTTATGACTTGTGTTCTCTCTTCCCATTTCACATACTGCTTTGAAATTTTTCTTTTTATAGAAATATTAACATTTTTAACATTTTCAAAGGCTTACTTGGTCTTGATTATTTGTTTCCATTGTTAAAAGGGAAGGCAGGTACACATAATTTTAGTATTCTACTTTTTGTTCTTTGTATTGACTTTCAATGAAGATATCTCACATTCTATTGCTTTTATATATAACAGTCTCTTCATGCAATATATATTTTGGATCTTTTGGACTGAGATGTATTAAAGTCAATAATAATTAGGCAAAGCAGAGTAGAGCTTTCTTTTTTTCAATTTATAGATTTCTCAAGTATTCTTGAATCTCCCATATGTGGATAACATCAAATATTTATATGCTAACATTACAGAAGAGAGGGAACAGAAGCTTAGTATGTTTTATACTTAAGAAGGAAGAAGAAAATTATTAACATAATTAAATAAAAAATTCAAACTAAAAACTACATATTAGCTTCCAAATTCGCTTTCTTAAGAATTGTCTATTAAGGCCGGGCGTGGTGGCGCACACTTGTAATCCCAGTACT